>JAADYI010000786.1:0-12667 GCA_023338185.1 Lagenidium sp. CBS 127285
CCTGGTGTCGACGGAGATCTCGGTGCAGCCATCGTGAATGGACGAGGCGTATTTGCTGAACTATTTTCCAACCTGTGCGTGCTGTTGGCCGACAACAGGACGCTGCAAGTCTGGCGGGAGAACCTGATCTGCAAGGAACCCGAGTCCCTTGACGATATCACACACTATCCACTCGAGCAGGAACTGGTGTACAAGCCAGAGTAAGGACCGCGAAGACCAATTGCCCGCCTGGATGAACCCGTATCAAAAGGTCAATTGATTCGTGGTGAGTCATGTGTCGGTGGCAGTATTTACTCATGGCAACTTCGAGACGTACCATTTCATTCGTACGTGGGCAATACGACTCGACGCCCCTTGTTTCCCAGTGATAGCAAATAAACACTCCTTTTGGGGGACCATCAAATGCGCCGAGCCGTGATCGCGCGAGATGATTTGTAAAGTGCTCTCGCTCCGACACGCTGTCGGTTATGTCGCTTCACTCCCCATCGACAAACGAAGTTCGAGTTGTTCCTTGAAGCCCAATGGTTGGCTGGCCGTCTCGCCAGTGACGAGTGGCAACAAACTGGTTAGTTTTCTAATCCACGCCGTCAACAAAGAAAACGCCGAGCGTCGGCGGATCGCGAGAGGATGCCGCTGGCAGCTCCAATCGAGATGGAGTAGAAGACTCGCGACCACGTCCACCTGGAACTTGCTGTCACAATCGAAAACTGACTGAGTGTCTCTCAATTCCGATTGTGCGATTGTGCGATTGCCTTTTTCGACTAAACTCACCTGGAGTTTTCCGCTGGGGCGAATCGACGATACACGTACTCGACCGACTCGAGGACGCTCGTCACGGTCGTCGTGCAAACGTTATCGTCCGTGCCTTGTGTATACATCGTCCCAAGGACCGAGAGGAGCCAGGACCAGACGACTTGAATCCGGAGACCCGTCAACGTCCCAAACGTCAACCGGTTCTCCAACAGCCAGCGACAGCCTCGAGCGAGGGCAAGGGCCTCACTGGGTTCGCCCAGGTTCGATACGAGCCACCGGAGCTGCTCGCTGATGGCCTCGGCCTCCTCATGATGCGCTGGGGCGAAGATCCAACCAAGACAAGCCGCAGCCGAGGCGGCGAGCGGGACCGGGACGAGGAGGCCCGTCCAGACGGCCGAGAGCGCCTGTGGCTGCATGAGGACCCGAACACGCGCCCCGGGGGTCGATGGCAACGCGCCATTGGAAATGGCCGCGTGGAGGGCCCGGACGCTCGTGGTCGTCGAGCCCTGCGCCCACGCTCCGACGTGGTCGTCGGCCCCGAGACACGCGGCGAGGTGTCCGATGAGCTCCAGCGAGCGCGTCGCGTAGATCCAGGGCTCCTTGGTCATGAGCCAGCGGCCCGCGACGAGGCGGAGATGCGGCATCGCCGCGAGTTGGGGGCAGCCGGGGGACGACGTCGAGAAGCCCACGACGTGGGCGATTGGCACGAGCGGCGTCGCGTGGGCCCTCACGAGCCACTCCTCCAGCTACATGTTTCGACGAACGGAACC
Organism: Lagenidium sp. CBS 127285; assembly: GCA_023338185.1. Taxonomy (NCBI): domain Eukaryota; phylum Oomycota; class Peronosporomycetes; order Pythiales; family Pythiaceae; genus Lagenidium; species Lagenidium sp. CBS 127285. The sequence continues at coordinate 1,524 of JAADYI010000786.1, forward strand.
GTCAGCGAGATCACCCAAACCTCCAGCAGCAGCAGCAGCAGCAGTGCGAGCCAAGCAACAGAGGCACGCACCTGTGTCGTCCATAGCCCCATGTCGCTGGCCCAGATCTGCGCGCGAGCTCCCAGGGAAAGTCGATCGAGGAGCTTGCTCTGAGTCTTGGTCGGGTCCCCAAGGGCCCCGGCCCGCGGGGGCCCCAAGAGCCGCCGCCTGCTCCTTGGTCCGAGGGCCACGGCGTGTTGGTCGTTGTCGCACAGCGCGTGGAGCACGGCCACGAACTCGTCATCGTCGTCGTCGTCGTCCTCGGCTGCGAGCGCCTCGGCGGCGGCCTCGAGCGTCGCCTCGACGAACTCCCGCGGGCGCTCACCAGCGGGGCCCGCGCAGGCCTCGAGGACCATCTCCCGGACGGCGGATGCGTCGTCGTTGGCGACGCCGTACGGGCACAGGGCGATCTCGAGCCCCGCGAGGGCCTCGCGCTCGTCCCCAGGCAGCTCCGCGCACGGGTCCTCGAGCGGGTCCATGGCGGTGGCATCGAGGAGCGTCGCCGTGGCCCAGTCCCGGGCGAGCTCGAGGCGCCGCCGGTCGCGATCACGCGGGGCGGTGCCTCCGTGACGATCGTCGTCCGGGCGCATCATCGTGATCGCCAGCACTACGCAAGTCGCGTGAAACAAACCTCGGACGCCAAAGGACAATGGGGGAGATAATAGACGTACGGGTCTCGATGGCCTCGCGCCGTGGGCCCCGGGCCCCGCGTCCTTCGTCCGCCAATGCCGCGACGATCGCCTCGGGGAGCTACAGACAGCGCGAGCGTGGCACAGTCAGTGACTCGGCCGCCACTAACTGTAAACTACAGCCGCAACAACAGATGCTCATCAGACGGACCTCGTGGGCCCCGAGCAGCGCCGCGAGCGCCCCGACGTCGCCCTCGCGCAGGGCCGCGCGGGCGCGCGACAGCGTCATCGCCAGCGGTGGCTCCTGGACCATGCGCATTTTCGGATTGGTGTTAGGCCAGAATGGAGACAGGGGATTGGTCGAAACCCGCATCAACAGGGCCATTGATTGGCTTCATGGGAGGATACGCGTACTAATGTAGGACCCACTGGTGAGCCAACGACGGAGCTCTCCTAATGACTACTAGACCTGGAGGACGCCATCGGCCTTTTGGATCTTGAGCGAAAAGTCGACAAACCCGTAGCCTTCGAGAGCGTCGAGCACAGCGACAGCAGCAGCAGCAACAACAACAGCGACAGCATCAGCAAAGAGCACGTTCCGTCCGTAGTGTTCAGCAGCCAGCTTTAAAAAAAACACGTCCCACACAAGAAAAACCACCAGTCCACGGACCTTGGGTGAGTTTGCCCTGGCTCACGACGTCCACGTGGGGCGAGACGTAGCTCCCCAGTGTCTCGGGGGTGATGCCCCCGCTGGCCTCGATCAGGAGATGCGGGAACTGCGTCTTGAGCTCGGCGGCCGTGGCCTTGAGCTTGTCCGGGGTGAAGTTGTCGAGCATGACAATGTCCGCCCCGGCCGTGGCCTAGCGCCCGACACAACACCACGTCCACAGCTTAGACCCAATAGCCATCTCCCAACGACAATGGCGCGAATACACGGTGACGTACGGCCTCGATGGCCTCCTCGAGCTTGCGGCACTCGACCTCGATCTTCATCGAGAAGCCCGCCGCGCGCTTGGCCTTGAGCACGGCCTTGGTGATGCTCCCGGCGGCCCAGACGTGGTTATCTGCGGGTCACATGAGAAGCAGGAGCGCGCCATGACCCATTGATTGACACCGGTGCCGAAGAACAAGAAAGACACACGCACGCACCCTTGAGCATGACCATCTGCGAGAGATCGTGGCGGTGGGTGCTCGCGCCGGCGACTAGGAGCGCGTACTTCTCGACGAGGCGGAAGCCCGGCGTGGTCTTGCGCGTGCCGGCCACGTGGCCGTGCCAGCCGAGGGCCCGGGCAATGTCCACCGACTGCTTGGCCTGCGTCGCGATGCCGCTGGCCCGCGTGAGGATGTTGAGCGCCGTGCGCTCGCCGAGGAGGATGTTGCGGCACTTGCCCGTGACCCGGGCGACCACGACCTTGCCCTCGGGCGCCTCGCGCGGGTCCACGGCGGCGCCCTCGCGGAGGAGCCACTCGACGCGGCAGTCGACGGCCCGGAAGACCTCTGCGATCGGATTCGCGAACGATCGCTTGCGTGAAACGACGACGACGGAGGACACACAACCGCCCAGACTCGGCACGGCACGCACCGGTGAAGAACGGGACGCCCGCGAGGATCCCCTGGGACTTGCCCAGGAGCAGGGCCGTCTCCTCGGTCTCTGGTCGCGAGCAGTAGAAGCAGCAGACGCAGGAGCAAGCAGCAGGAACAACAACAGGGCAATGAGGACAAAGAACCGATAGAGCACAACAACGCGCTTTCACCACCGCGAGCGAACGCACCACCGACAACAAAGCCCCCGATGTCATAGGACGGGATGTCGTCCTCGAGCCAGAGCTGCACGTGCTTCTTCCAGGACGGCGGGAGGAGGTGCGCGAGGTCGCCGTGGTCCGAGGCGCCGCCGCTGCTCATGGTGGCTGGTGTTGGTTTTGGTCACGGATCCGTCTTGGGGTGTGAACGTGGTGCACGCACATGACGTGCCAGGTCCTGGCGTGTTGTCACAAGCGGAAACCTCCGTTGCTTCAACTTTGAGTGGTTTGATGCAATTGTGCAGGTTCGTGTGACCCAACCTCAAACCTCGAATCGCCAACACTACTGTCCAGAATGTCGAAGATTCTGATCCCACTGCTGGTGTCAACGTCAACTCGTCCGAGATGTTGTGGTTGCAGCCGTTGCATCGTTTTCCTGAATCTGCTTTGTGTTCCCCGAATCCGATCTTCCAGCAGAAAGACCCGCCAAAACTCTGGTCAAAGTGGGTACAAAACCTCCAACACAACAACTCAGACCGAAAATATAAAACGAAATCAAGAAGAAAAGTCGAAGAGAACAAAACATCAGCAACAAAGAAGGAGAGAGAGAGCGAGTAAAACAAAGAACAACAACCATTGTCCGCTGCCAGAATCGAAACCCACAACAGCAGCACACAACCAACATGTTGTAGCTGACAGAAGGCACCATGATAAAATTGTACCCCCTCCCTCCACTCGACCAGCAAGCAGCGCAGCCCTCGAGGCATTTGCTGCTTCCACCACCAGACGGCGGCGGAAGCGTCGCGCGTGCGAGCAAAGCGGCGGCGCCGTTCGACGCGCGCGCCCGGCGCTCGTTTGTGTGTGTGTGTGTGTGTGTGCGGTGCGATCTTGGCAGCGAGAGCCGCGTCGCAGTCGCGCAACGCCCGCTCGGCGCGAGCCGTCGCAACAGCATCAACAGCAGCAGCATCGTGCAGACGACAACGCACCCCATCGATCCATTTTCGACGACGGCGATGGCGGCGGGCGACGGCGGCGACTGCGGGCGCTGCGGTGACGCCGCGGCCACCACGCGCTGCGACGACTGCGGGCTCTCGTACTGCGGCGACTGCGCCGCGTTGCGCCACGCGCAGGGCGCGTTCCAGCGCCATCGGCTCGAGGATCTAACGACGGCAGTAGCAGAAGCAGCAACCGCGACATCAACAGCAGCAACAACAAGGACGCCGCCCCCACCGCCCCCGGATTGCGACGAGTGCCATCGGGCGGGGACCGCGCGCGTGCGCTGCGTGGCCTGCGAACTGCGCTACTGCCCCCGCTGCCTCGTGCTCGTCCACCGCCGCGGGAGCATGCAGGCGCACGAGGGCCACGGGGACTTTGTCTCGCTCGGGCGGCGGATGGACGACGACGATGACGACGGCGACGACGAGGAGGAGGACGAGGACGAGGACAACGCGACCACGCGCAGAGCGACGTCGTCGTCGCCGCATCGTCTCGAGCTCCAGGACGCGGACGACGACGGCGATCCGTCGCATGGCATCGGCCCCAAGGACGCCGTCGAGGGCGGCGTGTGTGGCGACGAGCACGACGAGGACGCGGCCGATCCGGACCAGGAAAAGTCCCCGATGCCCCTCGTCAAGGGCCCCCACCACGGGACGTCGGCTCCAGCGTCGGCGTCGACGCCCACCGAGGCCTTTGATCTCTGGGGCGGCCCGTGGGGCGTCCGCGCGGGTGCCTCCTCACGAACCCCCAACGCCTCGAGCGACGATCTCGACGATCTCGACGACGACGACGAGCGCCGCAAGGACGAGCGCTGGCGACGGGGCTTCCGGGCGCTCTCGATGGACGCCAGTGGCGGTGCGCCGCTCCCGCCGCCCCCTCGACGACAGTCGCCCCCGGCGGCGCTGGCCCTGGCCGATGAGTCCATCACCCGCTCCCTCCGCTCGCTCTCGTTCGCCTCGACGACGGTGCGTGATGTTCGTCGACGCAGCAATTTTGTTACGGACTCGTGGTGGTGGTGGTGGGCCCGTGCCTCACGCTCTTGGGGTCTCCGCAGGACGAGCTCGAGATGCCGAGCGCGCCCCAACCGCCGCCGACGGCCTCCGTGGCCACCCGGCAATTGTTTGGCCAGCGCCCGCGGAGCTTTTCGGACTACACGTCGCTCGGGAGCAGCCGGACGAGCGACATTTGGCGGGAGCGCGTGGAGGAGGCCGTGCTGCCGCTGCCGCTGTCGACGACGACGGCCCCGGGGACCGTGGAGGAGCTCTATCGGTCGTTCAAGACGAGCTTTGCGTCCCGGCACGTGGTCGTCAAGAGCCACCTCGGGGGGCTCGACGTCCATCGCCTCTGCGAGACCCTGGCGGTGCGTTGCGTTCGGCATGGGCATTGGGCATTGGGCATGGGCGTTTGTGTTTCTTGCTCACGTTGTTCGTACGTTGGCGTATTTGGCGTTGTTTTTCCTTGCTGCAGACGTACGGAGCCGTCGCGAGCATCCGCGACGACTTTGCCCCCGACGGGCTCGTGTTCTGCACGTACTTTGAGCTCAAGGCCGCCATCGGGGCCGTCAAGCTCTCGGCCACGAGCCTCTCGGCCAAGCTCCACGGCGAGACCATCCGCTTCTCCCTGCCCTACGAGATCCCCACCGACGCCAACTGCGCCACGGTCCTCGTGACCGTCGCGGGGCAGCCCTGCGTCTCGTCGAACGAGATGCACCAGCTCTGCAGCCACTATGGCGAGGTCGCCAGTGTCCTCCAGAACGACCCCCACACGTGCAAATACATTGTCGAGTTCAACGACAGTCGGCACGTGGCGCGGGCGATGACCGGGCTCAGCGGGATCACCCACCTCCCGGCGGTGCTCAGCGTCGTGCGGTCCCACCCCCCGACGCTGGATCTGGCCAAGATTGAGGCGTTCCAGGAACGCGCCGATGCCCAGGCGCTCGGGCAGCAGCACACGCTGGGCCCACCCAAGAGCTTTGCCAGCTCCGCGTCCTTCATGACGTCCCCGACGTCGTCGTCGTCGTCCCCGAAGCAAAGCCCCTACTTGGATCAGAACTCGAGTTCGTTCGGGCCGTCCCTCGACAAGGAAGGCAGTGATGATGAGCAGTCGTCCAACCGCTCGTCGTCCCCGTTCTCCCCGGTTGGCTTCGGAACGCTCCCGACGGCGTCCCCGACGACTGGAACACTCCTCTCGTCTGATGTGTGGAAGGTGCGGGAGTCGGCTCGACCCCGCAGCAGCTCGGCGTACGCCGCCCCAACGAGCTCGCTGTCGGATGCATTTCGCTCGACGTCACGACCCGTGGATCAGCCGGGGTACGGCGCCAATCTTCATTCATATAGATCGCAATATGGGCGGCTGCACTCGCCGAACGCACTTCCGCAGCATCCACAAATGCTCTCGCACCCGCTCCACCAACGTGTCCTCGCCGCCGCAGGATCCAACTCTGGTGGTCGCTTTGGGACGCGAAGCGGCAGTGATCCTGGTTTCCGTTCCAGCAGTATCTCTACGGTGGGTTCGACGACTGGCCAGAGCCCGAGCGTTGGACGCAACGACCAAGGGAGTGGAGAGTACAGTCTCTCGATTGACAAGGTGGTTGCTGGCGACGATAAGCGCACGACGCTGATGATCCGGAACATTCCGAACAAGTACACTCAGCAAATGCTCTTGGCGGAGATCAATCGAAACCACCACGGCAAGTACGATTTCTTCTATCTCCCGATTGACTTCAAGAACAAGTGTAACATGGGCTATGCGTTCATCAACTTCATCGAGGCCGAGAGCATTGTGCCTTTTTACCAAGAATTTGACGGCCAGAAATGGACCAATTTCAATAGCGAAAAAGTCTGCGCGATCTCATACGCTCGACTGCAGGGAAAGCAAGCCATGATCACGCGCTTCCAAAACTCGAGCTTGCTGGACAAGCATGAATCATACCGGCCCCTTGTCTTCTGCAGTGCAGGGCCCAATCGCGGTAATCCGGAGCCATTCCCCAGCCCAAAGCCCCACTTGAAGAAGTCTGTGGGACTGCACCCCCACCACTTGCACCCCTTGATGCTCAGCGCCGACGACTACGCCTTATCGCAGGTCACGCGACTGTATCACCAGCACCACGGCCAGCAGGTGCATTCTGCGCACCTTCTCCACAGCCAGGCACTGCTCGCCAACGCTCATGCGGCAGCGGCCGCGGCGATGATGCATGGGATTCCAGCATTTGGCCTGCATGGGAGCACCTCGGGCGGGAGTCATCATCACAGTGGCTACCGTAGTCACACATTGAACCCCAACGGCTACATTCAACACACCGATCGTTTCAACTCGGGGGTTCGAAGCGGGCATAACTCCGGCGTGGCTCCTCGAATGTCAAACAGCAGCTACGGCTACAGCTACGCCGCTTGATGCGGTTGCCCCGATTCGACTCCATTTTGCTCAGTTTCTTGATTCTTTGTACTCTCACCCCCTTTTTTTCCTTTTCTTTTTTTGCGATTTTCCCGGTATGCGTCGGAAGTTGACATAGTCAAGTCTCACTTCGAACATTTTTTTTTTTTGCGGCAGTGCGCACATGTCATAATGAAAACAAAATATTGTTCTACTCACGCCATCAACATCTTCGTTCTGTTGACGACCGCGAGCTTATTTACTGAACAAGAACCGCAAGTCCTCCTCCGTCAGCCTACAAATGGCACTTACACTTGCACCAACTGTACCCTCGAATATGAGACTCTTCTTCTCCTGGAGCTTGAGAATGCGCTCCTCAATTGTCCCTGCAATGATGAATCGAGTTGCCTGGATAGGCTTGAACTGCCCGAGACGATGGGTTCGATCAATGGCCTGGTTTTCAGCTGCAGGGTTCCACCAAGGATCCATAAGAAAAATGCTGCAAACAAAAGTATCAGTCAGAATTATATGTGTCGGGACCAGCGAGTGCAGAAATCACTTACTGGGAGGCGATTGTCAAGTTCAGTGCAACGCCTCCAGCCTTGAGGCTGATCAGAAACGCAGTGACAGTATTGTCCTCACGAAAAGCACGAATTGTGCGATCCCGAACATCCATTGACATGCTGCCTGCAAGCTTGACACACTTGATACCGCCAAGCGTCAGACGATGCTCGATTATATCAAGCATGTTCACGAACTGGGAAAAGATGATTGCTTTGCCGGAAGGATCACGTTGCTTCATGTGCTCAAGTTCTTCCATCAAAGCCTCAATCTTCGTGCTCGTTTGAAATGAATCCAAATCTGAGATTCGATGAAGGATGCTATGCTTGTGATATCGTTTCAAGTTTACAGCATTCCGAAGAATAACAGGGCGTTGAGTCTCACTACTCAATTCTGTTTCCGTGTCAACCTTTGGAGGCACCAAATCGACCGTCAACGGGCGTTCGCAAGTGGGACAGGTTGCCGCCGCACCCTCAGGCAATGATTCAATAAACTCTTTGGCACACTCACGACAAAAATCATGGCCACACTTGGCTGTGACTGGGTCTTCTAGATCTTCGTGACAAATTGAGCATGGCTTCTCGTTGTCTTCATCGGTGTTGCCAAACGCCAACAGCGGTTTCTCCTCCACAACTGGTCGGATGTTGAACGCAGAAGCGTCGTTGCTTGCGACAGGTATCTGCAAAGCTGGATTTGACTTGGAGTAAATCACCAGATACGGATGATCAACTGCTTGCCGGAGACGGATCAGCAAGTCGAAAATATGGGCATAGTTGTTGAGCAGAGTACCGGAGGAGACATATGTGTTGAACTGGGCCTGACTTTGAGTGTAAATTGCTTGGTAAAAATCATTCTCTCGTTCGTCAAGTCTATCCCGACGAATTCGAATCAGCTTCGGCGGCAACGAGATATCATCTGCACGTCCCTCTTTTGTCCGACGCAAAAGGATCTGCGAACAGTACCGAATTTAGTTCGCCAATTGTAGACCAGAAGCGACATTGACGTACATGTTGAAGGACTTCGTTTTGTAATCTGAGCATTGCAATTTTGCCCTCAGCAACATATCCAAAGCTCTGGATAGGGACGACGATTTTTTTATTGAAGAACGAGAAATGGTGCATTGCGGGGTGAGGGCACTGTTTGCATTTGCTGTCCGGAAAACTAAAGACGGTGAATAGAGAGAAATCAGTCACGTTTCTGCCAGTCGAGACCAGACAAGGGACGTACTCGAATTCCAATTTCTGACAATCACACTTGCTGCAGTGGTAGTAAGCATAATACTTGATCTGCAGGAACCGGATCAGCGAAAAGAGCTCTCCGATGCGATTTTGTAGCGGGGTGCCTAGAACGAAAAACATATCAGCCAATGAAGAAATCAAAGCATTCAGATCATGCAGACCATACCTGACAAACACCACCTGAAATCAGCCTTCAGCTCAAATACCCCACGAGCCGTATTGCACCGACGGTCCTTGATGTAGTGTGCCTCATCCAAGACGATTCGAGTCCAGTGAACTTGATGCAGAGGTGACGTGCCTTTCTTGGATCTACTCTGTGGTAGATCAGGGGTATCATCCTCGCTGCTGTCACTGTCCTTTTTCTTTCCACGAGACTTCCGCGACACTGGTTTCTTCTTGACGGGTTTCTTTAAATCCTCATCACTGCTACTTTCATCCCCCGCCGCCCTCTTTGGTTTTGCTTTTTTCGTCTTTTGCTTGTCTTGACGGGCTGTTTTCTTGGCATTCGGTCCGCAAAAGTACTTGTTATGGATGAAAAGTTTCTCCGGCACGAATTTCTTCTTGCAATACTTGCACTCGACTTTCGACCAACCAAGCATCTTCCGTGTTTCACTCTCGATGATCGAGTATGTGGTGAGAACTACGTCGTACGCAGCGATCCTTTCAGCATCTTCGAGCCGCTTTGGACCGTGATGAATGTAGATGGATAAATGTTTGCGTGCTACAAACCGCTCGATCTCGCTCTTCCATTGCATCACGGCCACAAGTGGACATACCACTAGCGTCCCTCCTCTGATCACGCGCGACCCCGCAGCAGCTTTCCCTTTCCCACGATTTTTCGTTGCAAGAGTCGCACAAGTACCACTGACATCGCGCGGGTTTTCCAGTATCAACGAGATCGCTTGGATCGTTTTGCCCATTCCCATCTCGTCTGCAAGGATGCCTCCTCTGTACTCACTGCGCTCTTGGGCAGTCATCCACGCGAGTGCCTCTCGCTGATACGGAAGCAACGGCACTGTCAGGTATGGAGAAGGGTCCTTTTCTGGCATCCGAGACTTGCGTTGATAGTGCTCTTCACTGAGATCGATCCGCTCATCCAATAAGCCCTTCTCGGAATTGGAAGTGAGATGTTCCATCACTGTCACTTGATCCTTGGGCCGTAGACTCTTGAATCCACGGATGGGATCATCCGATGTTGGCACCCACGTGGGCTTTGTGGGCTCCTCGGCCCCATCGGGAGGATCCTTCGTCTCAGTCGAGCTCGCCGGTGGCTGATCCTCTTGCTCCGGGAGGCAGATCTGAGCGCACTTGACGTGCTGCATGGAGGGAGGCACCACCAACAACTCGCCGTCGTCAAGAGGCACACGATGCGATCATTTCAGCCACAGGCTCTCACCTTGAAGTACGTCGTCATGCCCCACGTCGAGTGGAGAAGTCGAATTCCCACTCGGAGCTCGCCCTTTTCCAACTTGACCTCGCATCCCTTGCACTGTGTCGCAACGAGATCACGTGTCAGAGACGGCCAACTCGTGCCGATGAAACTAGTTTGGTGACGGTGACGATCCGTCCAACGCACCGTCGAGCGACCATTGATCGCGTACTCTACGAAATACTGCGGACGCGTGTACTCTTCGTCTTCCTCGTCGACTCGTGGGGGCTGCGGTGGGGACGCACTCGCAGCGCCAACGCCCCCCTCCTCGTCGTCGTCATCCACGGCCGGTTCCATCGAGTCGTAGCCCCCAGAGGCCCCGCTCGCTCGCGGCTTGGGAGCTGCAGGGCGACGAGTCCCCGTCGGGGGCCGCTGGGGCTGGCGCTGTTTTTCCTTCTTGGCGGGGCTCTTGATCCGCTGCGGGAGTCGCTTCGTGGCCACAAAGTCGTCGTCACTGACCGCCGCCGCCTCGTCTTCTTCGTCATCATCGTCGTCTTCATCATCGTCGTCGCCATGCGCATCGGACACGGCAAAGTCGCTGTCCCCATCATCGTCATCGTTCGCCTCGGGCGTCTCCTCCAGGTCCTCGTCCTCGCTGTCTTCATCCACGATCTTGATCCGCGTCGCCGCGCGCGGCCGCGCCGACCCGCGACGGGGTCGAGTCGCCGTGCTCGGGGCCTTCCCCTTGGCCTTTTCGACCGCCGTTGTGGTCGTCCGCTTGCGCTTCCCCGCCGCCTTGGTCGAAGACGTCGTCGGCGTCGCGGTCGTGGTCGTTGCCGTTGTCGTCCGTCCTCCGACGCCCCGTCGTGGGCGCTTGGGCGGCGTCTCCTTGTCAAAATCGTCCTCGTCCTCCGCCTCGTCGTTCTTCGCGGGTTCTTGCTCGCAACCGGCGTCGTCGATCGTTGCCGCGGCCGTGCGTCGACGGCGCTTGCCATTATTCGCCACTGCCGTCGCCGCCCCACACGCGGTGCACGCCCACGGGGCCCCCGGCGGCGGGCGGCGGCGCAGCGGCGGCGCGTGGCACGCGAGGTGGTAGCTCCGACGACAGCGCCCGCAGCCGAGTATCACGCGCCCATTGCCCGCGGCCCCGCAGACCACGCACACTGGCGTCCCCTCCCCCTCCTCCTCCTCCTCCTCCTCC
>JAADYI010000787.1:0-12653 GCA_023338185.1 Lagenidium sp. CBS 127285
CCCCCCCCCCCCCATTCCGACCAGAACCTTCTCATGCAGTCTCCAAAATAAACGCCCGTCGAGCGTCGTCGCCGTCGTCTGTGGCGATCGAAAATCGCGGCCATGATGGGACGACGGCGCGTTATTGATATCCTCGCATCGAGTTGTGTGGTGCATGTTGGGGGAATGCCGCAACCTGCGACGTGGCGGGTGCGGTGATCGGTACGTGTAGGGACCTTGTGTGCGGTGGCCTGTTCGCAGCGGCGACCGGGGGCTGTGCATCGCGAGGGCTTGCACTTCCTCCTTGTTACTGTACCTCTTGACGCATTAGAGTTACGACCGTCGGGAGGGGGCGAGTATTTATGTGTGCGACAGTGCGCGAGCCATCGGGACATTCTCGCCAGCGCCTCACCACATGAGCGTCTTCCTCCACGTCGGGCAATGCGGCAACCAGATCGGTGACGCCTTTTGGCGACTGGCCGCGGGCGTCGGGCCCCAGGCCGGCGACGACGACGGCCCGGGGCCACCAACACGACGGGCGAGGCCCCCGAGGGCATCGGCCTCGGGGACGCGCGGCATCCTCCGTGGCAACGGCCCATCGCCCATCGGCGCCGAGCACTTGTTCCACCCGCAGACGGGGCTCGCGCGGTGCATCCTCGTCGACACCGAGCCCAAGGTGATCCGGGCAATGGTCAATGATCCGAGCGGGGGCCGCGGCGGGGGCACGGCGATGGGGATTGGGACGCCGCTGCGCCCGGCGCATGCGCATTTCGAGCAGTCCGGGCGGGGCAACAACTGGGCCATGGGCTACAACCTCCAGACGCACCAGCGCAATGTCCTCCCAGCAAAGACCGCGCCCCGGCGGCCCCCACCGGCGACGTCGATGCTTGTGCCGACCCCCGCCCCCAAGCGCGAGCTCGTGGTGTCCGTGATGGAGTCCGTGCAAAGAGAGATCGAGGCGCTCGACGTGTTCCAGGGGACGGTCCTGATGCACTCCCTCGGCGGCGGCACGGGCGCGGGGCTCGGCTGCCGGCTCCTCGAGACCATCCGCGACACGTACCCCCGGTCGTATCTCGTCACGGTCTCGGTCGGACCGTCGCGAGCCGCGGGGGACACGCCGCTTCAAAACTACAATGCCCTCTTCACCTTGGGCCACCTCCAGCAATTTGCCGACGGCATCTTGTACAAGGAGAACGACGAGCTGCTCCGGTGCAGTCAATACTGGAAGGGCCTTCGTCAGCAGTCGGATTCGGATCCATCCGAGACAACCACGTCCATTCAGGAGCTCAATGCAGTGGCAGCCGCCGACGTCGCGGGGCTCTTGTTTCCAACGACGAGGCACCGTCTCGGAGCGACCACTGCTCAGTCATTCGACTTTGCGGGGCTCGTGCATGACTGCTGCCCACTTCCGCAAGCCAAATTCTTGGACGTGCGGACAGGCATCGGCCGGTCCAGGCCGTATCGACAGCAAAAGAAGATATCCGGGTGCGACCCGCTCTTCCATTCAGTCTCACCGTGGGGATCAGCTCAGCGAAATGTTGATGATGATGACGCGGAATTGGCCACGGTACAAAAGCTCTGGGCGCTCACATCACAGTCGCTGCCCCGAAGCACTCGGACGCATCAATGTCTCTCATCGAAAGGCATTGTGCGGGGGTTCCAACCAACCAAGCAACTCCCGGAAGGGATCTTCGACATGGGGGTGCCCCATGTTGCATGGAACCCTGGTCAGTCTGTTCGTTTTTCGCAGCAACCACCATTTGGAATGTGTCGAGGTGCCACAAGCGTCACGCTGTGCATAAACACTGGCCATGTTCGTGAAAGCGCGAGGCACTTTCTTGATCGAGGCCAGCGGCAGTATCACGCAAATGCCTACGTCCACTGGTTCAAACAGTATGGACTTGAAGACTCCGACTTTGAACTTGCCTTCGAGCGTTGTCGACAGATTGTCGATGATTACGATAGTCTTTGTGGAGTTTAGGTATTAGGCAATTGTCGAATGACGGAGGCGTTTGAGTTGTCTTGAGAGAAACTGCACTTGAGGCTTTGCAAGAACCCAAGCGTGGTCGAGGGCGGCTCGCTCCTGCTCCATCACCGACAAACGGCGTTTCATTGTTTCCAGTTCATGATGAGGAATCGATCTGTAACGAATCGGTGAGAACAATGACAACAGCACAAAATCGAGACTCAGTCGCTACCTTTGATGCAAAGCTTCGTTGAATATCGAACGGAATTCGTCAATTGAGTCGCTGAATTGCTTGCAGCGTTCACGATGTGACTGCCAGTATAAAAGCTGTTCTTCAATGTCATCAATTACAGCGTCAGATGAAATTGTCGTGAGTACTGACTCCGACCCTGCACCGGATAGCAGACTATGCACCAAACGTTCATTTCCACATGACGGCACATTAGCTGCTTCAGCTGGAGGAGATACACTCGCAAATTTGGCCTTCGCATTATCGAGCAGTGGATCCGGACCACATATCATCAATTCCAAGGGTTTACGAGGACGAGGACGGTTCCGATGTGTAAAAAGGTCCTCAATTGTTCTTGAAGCATCACTTTGATCGCACAAAAAATCCGTCCACATCGTACGGCGTTCGCCTAGTACAACTGGTCTCGATAAGCTTGGTTGCAAGCCGGTAATTGGTCCATGCGCATTTCGCCAACAATATTTAACTTTGTTTTCGTCGGCCATTGTACCAAGACCTCTACGCTTTCGTCGCTGGATTACTAGCCACCTCCAATGGTTTGCAATTTCACCAACTTTACGCCAGGTTCGAGAAGTATTTGATGCCTGTATACCATTTACATGCTGTTGCCGTTGATTATTCAGATGAGTCGCAGCTACAGACCAACACCTCAGACCCCGGCGGACTAGTTCTTGTTGCCTGAAATCCAGAGAATTATGCATACGCTCTCGGTGCTCCTTCTTCGCATGCACGTACACTTTCCATACAGCAAAGGCTGATCTTTCGCGAGCAATTTTCCAATGTTTGAGAGCCTTCGTATTCTGCGCTCGTAGAATTCTCAGGCGCCGCGTCATATGTACCCACCGACGAAAACATTTCGACTTCACTTGGCTGTTCCAGTGTGCATGTGCTCGCCTGGTAACAACTGCTTCCCATTTCATATTGCCAATCGCCAATGCCCACTGGGTGAAAACGAAGCGACGAATTCGCAAGTTGTGAACACTTCGCACACGGGCACTCAGAATTCTTCCGGCCATTTTTGACTGCGAGTATGCATGCCACTCTTGGAAAATACGGTGCATTTGCTGTATCTGCTTCTCATTTACCCATTTTCGCAACCGTTCCCAGATTCCGTTCATGCGTTCTTTCTCAGATCGAACCCAATTCTTCCATGTACCAAAGCACGACTTGACGATGAAATTCGTATGGTGCAACCTTGAATGATCTAAACGGTCCCGTTTGGCCTGCTGTTGTAGAGCATACTTTCGTAAGTGATTCAAAGTTCGAGTCTTCACTTCAATCTCGTGATGCCGTTTTGCAGCTTGCACCATCTGAGCACAGGACTTGCTACTGTGCACGTTCAAGACAAGAACACGAAATGCTCTCTTCATCACTTCACGACGCCTCGCTGTGAAAGCTGCATCCGCTCGATTCACTGCCACTTTGCTAGATACCACGTTCAATATAAACCCTCGAAAAGTACTGGAGAGTAACCGAGTATAAGAATGCCTGACTGCTATTCTGCGGCGTGATTCACGCTCGCGTTTTTTTGCGGTAAGAGCGTTCCACGCAATGAATATCGACCGCATGTGCTTAATTTGTCGCTGATGGACCCACCGTTCGATATGACTTAAACATTTCACGTAGGACGCCCATAATGTAAACGCTTGGCGCTTTAGAGAGCCCAGAAAATGCTTGTGGATCACGCACCCTAGTGGGCGATATCTTCTCTTTCGGTGAAACTCACTCAACCATGCGTCGAATGCTCGCACCAGCAATCTGCGGTGGTGTTCGCGAGCAATTGTGGCTTGCAGCAATAGAAGATTGGCATTGTCTCGCTGGCTGACATGGCCTTGCCATCTTCCAAAGGCCAATTTCATGTCCAGCTTTTGAGACCAGAGCTTCCACACGGCGAGAAGACGATGTTTTCGGACCAATGTGCCCAGGGTTATTGTGACCAGGCGTTCATGCTGTTCACGCCGAGTAAACTTTGAGAGTCGAGTCAAGGTGGACTTGGTGAGATGGTAGTATAACAAATAAAATGCTTGCTTCTCGAGTGCCCGCTGATTCTGACGACTTCGAGAATTGTGGTGCCACCGACGCACCGCACGACGGCGTTGAAACGCTTGTGCTTCACGATACGCCTGATTCTTGCACGCCCTTTCGATCGCTTTCGTCACCTCCAGCCAACGCTTTTTCGTTCGGGGTTTAGTATCAGTAATTCTGGAGCAGTACGCCGAGACACACCCACCCGAATGTATTGCCGTTGTGTTCGCGACACCACCAGGTCCCGAAATCGCTTTCTTTGCCGATCCACTCGCGCTTGTTCTTCTTGTCGCCGTTCCGCATAGAGGTCTTCGAGAACTGGACCGACCTCAGAGACGCGGGTCTCCGGTTCCTCTCGGCCATGAGGCAGAATCCTCGTCCCGCGGACTTCGAGTCGGTCGGGCGCGTGCGGATCTTCCGAGTGTCCGACGCGCGGTCTTCTTTCGTCAACTCGCAGCCCATACCTCGCGGATCCCGTGGCAGCAGCAAGGCACCACCAGTGCCAACAATCGCCCAGACGCACCTGCACGAGCCCCACAAGTCATGTCCCCAAGACGCAGAACCCCATTGTCGCTCAGTTAGTCGCCTGTGAACTCTGTGAGCTCGCACGGCACCGATCCCCATGACGTACCCGACGAGCGAGCGACTCGAGCACGGCAATGGCCCGCGCGCGGGCCGATCGGCGCCCCTCGACCATCGCCTGCCACTGCGTCAGATGCCGTCGGAGTGTGAGCCGAGCACCGAGGCGGCAGGCCCGGAGGAGCTGCTATCATCGGCGCGCACATTCGCCCGTCAGTCTCGCATCCCCCAACCGGCCCTTCTCTCTGCCTCGGGCCGTGGGTGCCACCTGTACCTGCTTCCGCTGGCGCCGGGCCCGGGCCATCGCCCGCCATTGGCGAAACATCCGATCCAGGAGCGCATAGTGCGCGTGGTGGTGGGCGAGCCGGGCCTTCTTCCACTCGCCGAGGCTCTCCTGGTGGTACCGCAGCCAGCGGCCCCAGTGCGGGGGCCGAGTCGTGGCCGTTGCCGTTGCCGTCGTCGCCGTTGCGGGCCCCGGTCGCCCGTCGCCCATTGTGATGCCAAGATTTGAGATGGCCCATGATGGTTCCCGCCCTTGAAGGCGACCGTCCCAGAGGTCGCTGATTGGTCGATACCTTGCTTGCGCGTTTTCGTCCAATCCCCGATGGCCGCTTCGACCATTCGAACCGTGCTGGTCCCAGGTGGGGCCGGGGGTGGGGAGTGGCCAGTTCCGGCCCAGCACCAACCGTCGACACATTCACAACATCTACGTATTCCCCCCTCCCCCTCTGCTTGCACCCCGTCACCGGCGCGCGGTCACGATCGCGGCAACAACGGACGGCCCGCGCCATGCACAACAGCACGCCGCGGCCGAGTGGCGGCCCCGTGGCGGTGGCGGTCGCGGCAGCGCCGGAGGAGCGCGACGAGCAGCATGGCAGCGACGCCCTGGCCGCCGAGGAGCTACGGGGCAGCCACATCAGCGCTGCGGCCGCCGCCGTCGCACGGATTCGAGATGTGGTGCCGTTTGAGGGGCGGTTCCCGTCGTGGGAGGCATTTGACATTGCCCGAAAGGCCCACTGCGAAAAGACCCACACGATGTATGTCTGCCGGAACACGGTCAAGGTGGACGTCGCCAACAAGCGCCGAAAACTTCAGGTTCCCGACTCCTGGGAATATGACCGGAAGGTAGGGCACAAGCCGCTGAAGCGACGTAGCACGGCGAGCAATGGAGCTAATGGGGGAATGCATTTGGCCCCAGGTATTTGTCTGTACGCATGGATACAAGCGCCTCTCGCGCTCCAATGGAAGTCGCCCGCGGCAGAAGGTCCGCTTCACCAACTGCCAGGCGCGATTCACCGCTGCGGTCGTGTGCGATATCATCGACGGCAAAGAGGTCCTGTGCATCAAGATTGTCAACCAGGTACTGCTGCAAATGGCGCCTTTCGTCCGCGAATGGTTTTGAGCCTGACGGGTTGAATGAACCTCTTAGCATGTCGAACATGACGACCACCCCGTGAATCAAGACCAGTGGAGAAATTATTCCCAGAATCGGGCCTCGATCATGGACCACCCGTACCTCGCCCACGAGGCTGAGCTTATGCGCCGCATCGGTTCCACAAAGCGCTCTGCGCGGGAACACATTGAAACACTCTCTGGTCGCGTCTGTACCATGAAGGACATGCACAACCTCTACGCGCGGCTCAAGAAGAAGGACGACGCGATCAAAACCACCAATACGGTGGCGCAGGATGCGAATCCGTCGATTCTTCGTGTGGAAAGCGTACTGCAGCAGTTCGTGGATGCTGATGTTGAAAACCATGTGAGCATCCTGTCGGCCGACGATGGCTCGAACGAGGCAATATGCCTGGCAAGCAAGTCGATGAAGGAGCACTTTCAGGTCTTTCCAGAACTCTGTCTCTTGGATGTTGCGATGTGCCACACTAGCGACATGGAAGGCAATCAACTCTACGGCTTCATGTCGATGGACGCACTTGGAAATAGCAAGCCAGTTTTCATCGCACAAACGATCCACGCATCGTATCCGCTATTACGACGGATATGTCAGGATCTGAAACGAACACATCCCCGATGGAGCGAGATGAAGCTGATTGTCATGGACAAGCTGATACCAGAGGTTGTGGATGTCCTCCGCGAAGAATTTCCGACCGTTCGAGTGCTGTTGTGTCAATTTCACGTGATCAAGTTTTTCTCAAGTATTGTCACTCAGCCCGAATTCGAGATCAATCACGTGGAAACCCAGGAGCAAGTCTGCGAGCTTCTAAAGGAGCTTGTGTTTGCGCACAGTGAACGGTACTACGAAGACGTCAAAGCCATTATATTAGAGCACTTGGACGGGCGCCATGATCATCCTCTGCTGAACCATCTCGACCATCACTGGGAGAAGTATAGACGTCTATGGGTTTCATATTGGCGTCTCCGTTCACTGGAATTTTCGTCGTTCTTCTCCAAGGGATTCGAGGCGTTCTGGCATCCACTGAAGGGGATTTTTGAGAGGTCGGAGCGGGTAGTCGCAACGACGGCTGCTGCAGTCGCTGCTGGGGTTGTTCATGTCGCTCCCCCGCTACATCCGCACCAGCTTCCAACGGAGCTCGTGCCACCGACTGTGAGCCCCACCAACACCCCCTCCACGAGTCCACGGAGTGTTGACTCCGTTGCGAAGTGCATCTCGGATGTCCTCACGATGATCAAGTTCATCGAAGAAGAATGGACATCTAAGATGCTGATGCTCGAGATGACGAAGCCAGTGACAGAGTTCAGCGCAGGATCTGTGCTTCACTTCTTGGTTAATTGCCTCAGCAGCTTTGCAGTTGGGTTGGTGAGCACCCAGCTTGTGACAGCAAATACCGGCATCGGCGGCAACGTGTGCATTTTGAAGGGCCAGTCCGCTGTGATGCGAATCTCACATCACAGCGGTGTCCTTCATGCTGGAGTGGACAGTCACGCGATCGAAGACCCGCTGGCCGCCGAAGGCACTGTCGTTTACTGGGACAAGGCCAAGAAGAAGAAACACGTCATGCGGCGCGACTGCAGCGGTTGCGACTGTGAGTTCTACGTCGTTTACCAGCTCCCTTGCCAGCACTTGATCTGGTATGAGATCTCGTACCTGCATCACAAGCAGCTGAGCATGAGTGCAGTTGGCCAGAGGTGGTTTCTTCGAACCTTCCAGATCCCCAAGCTGCTGAGCCAGAAGGAATCGAACGAGGTAAGCAAGGAAGCTAGATGGTTGAACCAGTGTGTAGTCGGCGATGCTTGTGCAATCGCCAGACATCGGAAGATCTCTGAAGCATTTTTTGTGGGAAAGACACTAACAAACAAGTCTGTTGCGTGGCTGTTGTAGATTGAGTATCATATACTCTAGTGGGCGATTTCTGGTTGCAACAACGGAAAGGCCCGTCGCCTTTCCGTTGTTGCCGAGGGAGCGCATGTGCGCGTAGGCGCAAGCCGCATCCGCGGCGGATGCTTGGTAGGACCCAACCATCTTCGCCGGATGCGACTCACACCTGTGCGCAAGGCGCAAGGTCATGGTTCCAGTCGAGTTGTGAATCCAAGACAATCAAAAGGATGAAAATCTTTCCTCACTCCTCAAAGCGCCTGACTGTTTTTCCTCTTATACATTCATTTCCCAGGAGTGCGCATGAAACAGATGTGGACAAATTCGCACTTGCACATGGTGTCCAAAATGGTCTTCATGCAGCGTTTTCTGCTGGTCATCGATCCCACTGCATTGGATGTGTGTTCTTTTTTCCCGCAATTTGATGAAGTTGTGTGCCAATGAATCCGACAATGTTCAGTTCTTCAACCGACCGCGTCCATCGACGACGAAGTCATCCAGCACGAGAAGTTGGCTCGGGAGTCGAGGTGTACTTTTCGCGCACTTGCGAAAATGATGACGATCTCGGTGTGGGTGGGCTGAGATCAAAGTGTGCGCGTGCGTCATCTCCCCCCTCCTTTTGCGGTGATTTTTCTGCTGCCGATTTCTTGAGCTGCAACGACAGTTGGTCGCTCCCACCGTCACAAGAAGCAGGTGACATGTCGAGTTGTTGGGGACCATATGGTTCCATTATTGGACTCGAGTCCATTCCGTTGCCACTTTGCCGGTGCAACAAGAGCCTGTATGAGATCGTTTTGTCCTGTGCACACCCGAAGAGAACAATGTCCAGATTTGCTGCATGACAAAGTTTAATTGGCAGAGTTTTTTGTGGCTGCGCTGCACATGCATTGATGAATGATCTGGCGCTCTCGGTGCCACAACATGAGTTTTTTGTACATATATTGGCAAGTCTCGGTGGGGAACACCCGAAAGCTGTCAATGCACGTGTGGCGAGCCCAGTGTGGTGCTGTGGCTGCTCTGTGCTGGTCTGGTGGGAAGGGAAGACCAAGGCTGGCCCCGCTGTGGCCGCGGCACCACACGCCGTGCCTTAAAAACCTTCTGCAGCGCCCCGAGTGTTTTTGTCCGCCCCACGTTTTCCACATTTTGCTCACGACGCCGTTGGATTGCCCTTGTGTATCCAAGTGTGTGCGTGTGCGGTAGGATACGATGTAGCAGAACGACAATGCGCATCCCAACGACGCAGGTGGCGATAGTGTGCGGTTTGTCAGACTCGGGATGAAGCCGCCCGCTGTCCGAACGGTCCAAAATTATATGGGGCGCAGAAAAACCAGTTAGTCATGATCTGCGCTCGTCAGGCCCCTCCCCCGTCCGCCCCCGAGCCCATCCCATCCCAATGTGCCACCACGCCGACGGCGGTGGGGCCGGGACGCCGACGATCATTTGCTTGCTGAACACGGTCCGGATGGCGCATTTTCTGACCAATTGTGCCAGCGCATTTGGAGGTCACAGCGTCGTGCTCTGTTGTCGTCCATGATGCAACGAGGAACACTGGATTCTCACATTTTTTATCATCGACGTGGCGCTGTGTGTGGGGGGCGACCTCGACAGCCCCACACCACCTGCTGTGCAGTTGCAACTTGCAGGCCCAAGCAGACGACGACCTCGGCGCGGTCGTGAGTCGCGCAGGTTCAAGTAATCGGGATGGGGACGTGCATCCGCACACAGCACTGCCGAACCTGGTCACGCGTCGCTTGCTCGCTGGCTTGCTTCACCGCCCACGTATTGGTGATACGTACCGCTTGTGTGCTCTCCTGCCACGGTCCCAGCTCATGTGACTTGTTGGAACGCGGCCACGGGAAGGGGACGGCGGGGTGTGCAGGTACAGGGCACGGCCGAAATGCAGTCCGCCCTCCACCCTGCACTCCCACCCACACACCCCTGGGCAACGATCCCCAGTGCTCGTCAAGACAACCCCCAGCGGCTTCACTTTGAAAACCGGCGCCTCGCCCACGAATCCCAATTCTGGTTTCGCTTTCCTTTCATTTCCCGCAACGCCTTGCTGCCAACGATGACCATGAAGCGCGGACGTCAGGACATGCCAGATCTCTATGTCTTTGAGAGCCGGGAGCTCACGCACCATCCCGTCGGGACGTGGGCCGCGGATGAGCACGATCGCTTCCTTGAGGCCATGCGACTGCACCCCCGGGGGCCGTGGAAGGCCATCGCCGATCACGTCCGCACGCGCTCGGTGCGTCAAGTCCAGAGTCATGCCCAAAAGTACCAAGAAAAGCTCGTTCGGCGGCAACGAGGGCTCCGCAAACCCAAGCTCGCGGACTCAGCAGCCGGGGAAGCCCCGGCTGTGGTGGTCGAAGTAGGCCACCGCCTTGAGATGGGGACCCTCGGCAAGCTCCAACGGGACCACGATGATCCCACTGACCAACGTGGGAACAACCCGGCGAAGAGGCCCCAACGCGGGCGGCCGCGGAAGAATTCCACCCCACGATCAACGAAGGAGCCGCTGCGGAGCAATGACCCGTCCCATCCGAGCAGCAGCAACAACTTGAACAGAACGAGCAGCCGATGTCCCAGCAGCGGCCTTGGCAGTGACGTAGATCCCCAGCTCGAGACTGGAGTGTCTGCTTTCCCGAGCCACCCGACGACGCCCTTGAACAGCCCATCGATGATCTCGGGACCCCATCGCCTCGTCGTGACCATGTCTCCGATCATGACTGAGCCCCTTGTTCGCCTACCGATGGTGACCTGGGCCCAGCATTCGAATGCCCAGGAGGCCCTCAAACCCCTCCCGTATGAACCGGCGGCCCTGCCAACGCTCGGCGAGTCTCTTGATTTTTTCATTCAGTACTTGTCGATTCGCAACATCACAACGGGCCACCCGTAGACGCGATGGGTCTCCACGTCGTTCCGTATCGGGTTGTCATAATGTACTGCATTGGTCATTTTCGTTTTGTTGGCAGAGCTCTAACGACGCGAGCCTGAGCCGCATTGGTACACCAAGAATCGTGTGCGATTGCTTCATGCAGCCTTCGCCGGAGCGTCGAATTCCGTGACAGAAAGAAAGGGCAAATACACAGGTTCACACCAAAACGCAAGGGCCGATTGGTGGCGGGAGCGCAGCTGACCTCCTACAATATCAGAGATATCTCTGACATCCACCTCATTGTTTCTGACACAAAACCGAGAACTTCGAAAGCCCAGGCGTGCTATGTTACACACTCTCATCAATTGGCCATCACATCAATCTCGAAATTCGTGCTGAAATTCTGGAGTGGCGGGCAGTGCCTGGAGGTGCTTGCAACGCTTTCTTCTCGTGGCAAAACCACAAGCGACGCTAGACACATTTTGGGTGAATTCTCACTGGGTTTTATGGCAAACAGTTTACAAAAAATCTTCTCTATCACGTTTCGGTCTTTGCCCAACTCTGGGACGGACCGAAACACGGAACAACGGCGAGACCCTCGCGCTCAGAGGCACACGCCACAGTAGTAGAGGGCCGAGGGCAGACCGAGACCCGGGGGGGCTGAGGCGACTCGCATTGACGAGCGACTTCATCGGAGATGTCGCAGGCGAGTGGTGGTTGATGAGCTGGAGTGGGCTGTTTCCCTCCCAGCAAGTCGCTCATGGCTGTTCGAGGAACAACTGGAGCGACTCGTGGAAGTCGGTGCGGTTCATCTGGTACCATTGTGCAGACATGTCCACGGGACCAGGCGTGAACGGCAGTGGCTCGAGGTAGTTAATCGACATGGACGAAGCGGTGGCAACTCCAGGGGCCGTTGGGGGAAGCGACGCAAAGGACTTTTGGGGCATGGCGTCACTCGAGACCAGCAAAAAGGGTTGCTGCAGGTGCTGCTGCTGGTGCTGCTGCTGCTGGTGCTGGTGTTGGTGGTGCTGATGCTGGAGTGGAGGCATCATCATCGGGAAGGACGCTGGGGATCGCGGAGAGTTGATGACTGCGCGGGCAACACGAAGACGCCGGACGATGCTCCCGGTGGTCATCTGATCCACACGGTGCTCAGGCCGCGTCAGGCGCTTTTTCTGCTTCCGGAGCCCTCGCTGACGACGGAAGACCTTTTGCTGGTACTTTTGCGCGTGGGTCTGGACCTGTTTGATTGATCGCGTGCCGATGTGATCGGCGATGGACCGCCACGGGCCGAGCGGGTAGATTTTCATGGCTTCGAGGAAGAGCTCGTGCTCGGTCTGGGACCAGAGCCCGCGCTTGAGCTCGGTGGGCTCGTCCGCCGACTGCTGCTGCTGCTGCGTGGGCGTGGGTGGCATCGGTGGGAGTTCACTTTTGACCACCGGGACCCGTGGCTGCGGCTGAGCTGGCGGTTGCTGATTGTTGGTGAGCATGGGTGACAACATTCGCGGTTGGGGCGGCGGTGGGCGCAAGGGAGGAGGTGGAAGTGGTGGAGTGATCCAGAGCAAATTGGCAACTGATGTCTGTTGGGCTGCCATCAGCTGCCTCGCGAGGAGCGACGATGCTGTAAGGAGGCGCGTGGACTCGTGAGGCTTGACAAACATGCCCATAGGACGAGGGGGGGGGGGGG
>JAADYI010000788.1:0-12647 GCA_023338185.1 Lagenidium sp. CBS 127285
CTGCATGTCGTCGGCAAGAATTGCGTGAAGCTTGTCCTTCACGCGATTCTTGCCGACGACACGGTAATAAGACTGGAGCGGCCGCTCTTGCAACGGCCGCTCCGCTTGGACCTTGCGCTTCTGTCGACGCGTTCGCCCGCCTTGATGCTGCTCCCCGAAGAACGAGACAATCCACGCCATGACGCCATCCTTGCCGCGACTCAGGACATCGAATCCTGGACGGAACAGGGGGTCGATGTGGAGCAGACCCTCGTCGCCCTCTTGCGCTGGCGCTTCCCTGGAGGTGGAAACTCTTCGGCGCTTGATCCCGGGCGAGTCGACCACCGCGACCTTGCGGTAGAAGTAGCACGTGTGACCTTCACTTGAGCCCGCCATCGTCGTCGCCACGCGCCCGATGTTCTCCACGGCGAAGCCATACAAGTCGATCATCTTGCGCGGCGTGTGGAAGCTGGCGAAGTACTGGGCGTGGCTGGTGTTGAATATTCGCGCCATGTGCTCCATCACATCAGGCGGAAAGCCAACGTCGAAGCTGTAGATGTGCGAGAACGGGTTGAACGACTTGGCATGGGTGATGTCACCTGCGGTGAACATTGTCCGGCTTGGCTTGCTCTTGGCGACATCAAGCTGAAGAACACTCTTCAGGTTGTGCAGTGAGAGCTGCCACCGGAGCTCCTCCAGCTCAATGCCATACGAGACTTCGACGCCGGGATCGATGGCGACGTGCAGATTGGGCTTTCCCAGACCCGAGCCAACGTCCAGAAACAACGATGTCTCCGACAGATCGCAGTGCTCCTTCATGTAGTCGACGACACGCTGAAACGAGTTTTGCGTGATCTCGCCGTAGATGGCTCCACCCGCGGCGTTGCCCCCAAGCGCCCCCGTTTGCTTGCGAATCGCCTTGTACACCGCCGTCACGTCAAGTTCGAGGAAACGCTTGGCGACGTCGCGCTCGCGACTCTGGTCCATGGGATTGGCCTTCCCAGGCGTGCCACCCAAAGACATCCTGGCGCGCTTCCGGTGGCTGCTGAGGCAGCAGTCGACCAGGGCCTTGACGGTGCTGTTGCCGAGGCTCTGGCGCTTGCGCTTGCTGCTCACCGCCGCCGCGCCCAAGGTCCCCAACGCGTGCGAATCATCGGTTCGTCGGTTGGCTCCCGTCGACGACGGCGTGGGGACTGAGGGGGACGCGGGTGTCATCGGGTGGCTATTATTGGAGGCGAGTGGGGTTTCCAGGGACTTTCGTCGCGCCGCCGCCGCCTGGAGCGCCGAGTTGGACTTTCGTGGGGTGAGTCGCTGCACGGGCGTGCGGAGGATCGCGTCCATGGCCGTGGCATCGTGCTTCTTGATCACTGGCATTGTCGCCATTCAGTCGGGCCCCGGTGCCGCCGTGTGGTTTGAGATTGTGAGGGGCCCCAACTGTCAATCAAACCGCACTCGAAGATCCCCCAAGGCAGGTTCAAATGGTTCAAATTTCCAAAAAGTCAATGTGGAAAGAAAAGTGGGTCATCTGGGCCGACCCATTTTGTCGGTTCGACCCGCATGGTCACAACAAGTATTGAAAAACTCGGCCCAGACCCGTCAGGTCCACCAGCGCGTACCTTTCGAATTTCATATCGGGTGTAATCCGAAGTATGCAAAACAACGGGGATCGATTGAGAAAGGTATTTTTCAGGTGATGCAATATTGGGTCCCATGTGAGCACTGGAACGTTGATGGCGTACATGGGAGGCGACGCGCCTTCGTTATCCTTCCCCTTACTTGTGCCGCCGTTGGGACTTGATCGCGCTCGGGGCCTCGGTTGCGATCGTGTACCCGGCGGCATTGACGTAGCTGAGGCAGCAATAGTAGAGAGGCGCGGTCGTGGGGACGTGTTCCGGGGTGATCAGCCACGGACGCTCCGGCATTGCTGGTGCCGCGCGACCGATGAGGATGATGCGCATGACCGCCGTCCGGCTCATCCATATCCCCCGCGGAAGGTGAACGCGCTGGTGCCGCATGGCATTGCTCACGCGCAGCCCCGGGGACTCGTAGAAGCACTCGAGGGCGCGGGTCCGTGGATTCCGGTCCAGCGCGGCGACGCGAAGCTCTCGAGGGGCAAACGCCGGGTCCCCATCAAGCCAAAAGGCCTGGTACGGAACGACGATGAGGGACGTGATGAGGCAGTCGCCTTGCACGGTCAGTTCGAGGACCGTGATCCCGTCGGGCGACGCAGAGCCGGCGCTGGGCACACAACATCGCGGTGATCAATCTCCTCTCCATGCCTCTAATTGCGAATCTGCTGCGAACCTCATCCAGAAGCAGGGTGTGTGGTAGGCGCAGCCGCAGTGGAGCTGCCGTGCGACCATGGACGCGTGGTCCCTGGGATCCCCTGGCTCCGCCATGGGTCCGTCGAGGAGCTTCTCAATCCATTTCCAGCATCGAGACTTTGCCAAGAGCCTCGTTGGAGAGACGGCCGACGCCGACGCCGACGTCGGTGGATGCGATGCTTTGGCATGGTCGTCACGAGCACGGCAGTCGCCGTTGTGGCGAACGCGGATGCCCGTCGCCAGCTCCAGATTGAACGTCAGACCTCGCGTGCCCCGGCGACAAAGGCACTGCAGACGCTTCCAGGCGGCAGATGCGTGGAATCGTCCCTGGGGCTCATGGCAGGCGATGGCGCGTTCGAGGGCATCGCGCCAGTGCACTGATGTATCGACATGGGGAGGAGACGTGAGATTGCCGACATTCGTCGCTATGTACACTGCGTACTCGTCTCGACGATGGCCATGCGGACGGCGCGGCACGAGAGCTCGAGGCAGTGCTGCGAGACGTGGTCCAGTGCACGAAGGATGACGACGACCACCTCCATCGGGAGCCGGGAGAACAAACAGCGCTTTGTTGTTGTCACTGCGCCGCCGTCACCATGAGCTTGCGGGTGCTGGCGCGGATGCCGTCGACGGATCGGCCACGGCCACCGCAGGCCCCGACGCTGGGACCCGGCAGACACTGATGATGTCGACGGTGGCAGCGTCTCCATCCGGATCATGCACAGGCCAAAAGAAAATCGCCAGACTCGGCGCATCATCACAATTTTGTATCCACTTTGCATTGTGAGGGTGATACAATTATTATTCCAGAATCCTCGACATCAATAACATTGGCCGGGTCTCGACGTTGCTCATGAGAACGAGGCCGCCCGGGGCCGTCGCGGGAGGCACGGGGCCCGCGGGGCTGCGGAGACGCCCACGGCATTGACAAAGCTCAAACACGAGTAATAATTGGCCTCGCGCTGGGCGATTGGCAGCCACGGGGGCAGCTCAAAGGTCTCAGCCTGGTACCGCCCGAGGAGGTGGAGCCGCATGATCCCCCCACTCGGTAGCCAGACCTTGGCCGGGAGCGCAAACTCCTGGAGCTGCATCTCGTTCACGAGCTGGTACACAGGTGACTCGTAGAGCACGACCTTGGCGTCGTAGGGCTCGCGGTGGGGGCTCGGCCGCGAGTAGAACGTCAGCGAGATACGATGTGGAGCGTACGTCGGGCTGTCGGGATGCCAAAAGGCCCGGTAGGGGATGATCTGCAGGTGGCTCACGAGGCTCTGCTCATGGACGTTGTAGTCGATGAAGTCCCGACTGTCCTTGTCCGTAGACGGCGAGCTAGTACACGACGGGCGGGACGTCAAAACACAATCGACCTTGCTGGCGGTCGGGTTGTGCGTACCTGCTCCAGTAGCACGCGTCGCCCATCTCGCAGCCGCATTGAATCTGCGCGACGTTGGCGAGATTCCGCCGAGTCACGTCGTCGTCGCCCACAGGAAGCCGGGAGATGGCGCGATCCGCGAGCGCCCGCAGGGATAACCAACAACGCGAGGGCTGAAGCGTATTGCTCGGAGTCTCGACGGGCCGATCGATGGACGAGAATGCTACAATGCACGAGATCAGCATCTGTGACTCTCCAAGTATATGACCACGAAAAACAAATGACAAGCGACACACACCAACGACATCCCGGAGGAGACGGCGCTCGGGATCGCATGTTCGCGCGGACAAGCAAGCGAGCTGCTTCCACTGTCGATACACATCCGTGACGGTCCCGCTCGGCTCGTCGTTGTCACTCATCACGATCCCTCGACGGGCCACGATGCGCCACACGTCTGAAGAGGGAGGACACACAGCACGGTGTCAACATCCGCATTGGCGTTGCTCGGAGCTTAAATAATCCACGTACTCCGGGCTTGAATGGCGCTCCGGAAGACCCGACTGCTGAGCTCGGCGTCGTGGAGCATGACGTGGTCGCCGTACGCCAGGATGATCCCGAGCAGCACCGTCGGGAGGCGCTCGATGTCCGCGTCACGGGCGACGGCGACCCCGTGGTCGGGTGCTGCCAGCATCTTCTTCTTCGTGGCGATCGTTGGCGTCGTCGTTGGGTCGTTGGACCGCGGGCGCTTGGTCGATGGCCGTAGGGGCGTCTCGCACTGTCGCATCCGCCGTGGCCACGGTCGCCGTCACCGCTGTCGCCGGCTGGGGAGCGCGCGAGTGGCGGTGGTCGGGGAGCCGAGCTGAGACCAACTAAAAAGCTCGAATTGTAGGTGCACCAAGCGTGAAGAGCTACAGTCGGCACATTGCAGTTGAACAAGCACGGACGTGTCTGGCGTGGGAAAATATGGACCATCACTCTGCCAAGGTTTTATTTCATCTCATTCGATACAAAAACGAAATGTGCACAGGTCGCAGATACTTGAATGTGGGATTGCCAACATGTTCCAAAACTCGTTCGTCGACCAGCCGCCCTCCCATCCATTCGCAGAACCGAGCGCTCGGCAACTTGCCGTTGGTATTACGGGGTGCTGTGGTCATGAACTCCTCGTGCAGTTTCGGCGACGATCTTGAGTGCTTCCGAAAGCCGTTGGCTGGAGGAGGAATTTGGAAGGGGAGAGTGGCAGCTTTGGCCAGCGTTGCGATCCAATCGTCCACGCGCCCGTGAAGACTCATCATCAATGGATGCGCGCAGACGATCGTTATGTCAACGCGAAAAGAAAGGCAGTTGGGATCCATTGTCGATTGTCACACTTCGCACCGAGTTGTCATGATGACCGGATCCTTGTCCAGCAGAGCGATTGAATGGGTATGGTCGCACTGCACTTGTCGCTCCAATTGCATCCTGGAGGCAATGATTGCATTGGAGGCATTGAGTGCCTCAACTGGGTCGAGCTGCAGTCACTGTGTGTGGTGGGCTGGTCCTTGCACGAGACCTCATGCGCATGTGTTGGTCTCCACTTCAAGAACAATGATGGTATGATGACACGCAAACCAGGCCAGAACCCACTTTTGTCCAACGCGGGTCAACCCTCTAACGAATGACCCGTCAAGACTTGACTCAAGTAGGTAACATCCAGGCTCTGATGCTTCGTATGTGGGCCCCATACCCGTGCGGCCCAAGGGATAAGGGCCCACCGACCCACCCGCCTGCGGATATTTCAGCAGCTCTTCCGCAGTCGGGTGCCGTGAGACCACATCATCCGCTCGACAAGTGGCGGTCACTCACGGAGCAGCGCCCCAAGCAGCGCGACGGCGGTCGACGATGGACAGCGATAGTGACGATGAGCTCATGAACCGCCTCGCGAGCGGGGTGTTTGGCCGCGTGGCCGTGCACCACGAGAACTGCGCGTACTGCGCGACGGCCAACGCGACGCTCCCGTGCACGACGTGCCAGGCGGCGTATTACTGCAGCGAGCTCTGCAAGCGCCGGCACTTTGCCGCCCATCGAGCCTTTTGCATCACGGGTGCGTTTCGGACGTGGGGTCGAAGGAGGGGGAGGCGGCGGGCGAGAGGATCGCGTTGTTGGAACCGGTCACTGAGCGTTTTCTTGTCCTCGATGGCGCAGCACGGATGCAGCATGAGGAGAGCGAGGAGGAGGAGTCGTCGGAGGAGGAGAGCGAGGAGGAGGTGGAGGAGGTCCGGGGCTCTTTCCGTCGGGGGTCGTCGTCGGCCCAGCGTCGCTCGAGCGCCAGGGGCTCGATGGCCTTTGGCGGCGGTGGCGGCGAGGCTGGAGCGGCGGGGCACGCGGGGGGCGTGCAGGTTCCCGGTCTCACCCCCAAGCAGGTCAAGAAGCTCTTGGAGCTGTCGGCCAAGGCCGAGAGCATGACGAGCTCCAAGGCCATTGAGGAGCTCCAGCAGCAACTGTCGACGCTCATGGCCCAGCGCCAGGCCGAAGTCGCGGAAAGGGCCAGCGAGGCCTCGAATAAGGCCGCTGCCCTCCAACGCGCGGGCTCGACGCTCTCGGATGTCAAGTTGAATGAGATCAAGGAGCTGCAGAAGAAGCTCGTGGAGCTTGAGAAGAAGACGCAGACGATCGAGTTTACGACCCGGAACAGCAGCGCCGGGGGCAGCACGGTTCGCGCTTCCAAACCCATTGTCTACACCCCGTTGCTCGTCAAGGACGACGAGGCCTTTCGCAAGTATTTCAAACTCAAGGACATGTCGATGCCCATTGAGCAGATCAAGGCCAAGATGGTCGCCGATGGGATCAACTCGGACTTGCTCGATACGCCGGACGACGTGTCCCCGAATGACCCAGGGGTACGTATTGTAGGTTGTCGATCATGTTTACAAGATCAGCACCTGATGAAACGATGCAATGATGTTCTCGTCACCAAAGCCACCAGAAGGTGCCTACATCCCGATGCTGACCAAGGACGACCCCACGCTCAAAAAGTACTTCAAGCTCAAGAGCATGAACATGCCCTTGGATCAGATCAAGCTCAAGATGGAGGCGGACGGCGTCGACCCCAATCTTCTCGATCATCCCGGCAAGGTCTCACCGAATGATCCAGGTGTACGTGTCGTGAGGACATGTTGGTTTCTATTGTCACTGACGTTTATAATCTGTCGCAGCCTCCGCTGTACGTCGAACCGATTCCCTTCCACGACCACCACGGCGCCCGGATGAGCATGCCTGCGATGGGTTTTGACTCTGCTGGATCACCATCGTCCGCAATGTACCGGATGAGCATGCCTGCTATGTCAATGACCTTGCCTCCGCCGGCTTCACCGGCATCTGCGGTTCCCTATATGCCCATGCTGGTGAAGGACGACCCAGAACTCAAGAAGTTCTTCAAGCTTCAACAGATGGGGATGCCAGTGGAACAAATCAAGCTGAAGATGTCTGCGGAGGGTCTTGATCCTAATCTCCTTGATCGACGGGATGACGTGTCTCCTAAGGATCCAGGCGTACGTGGAGTCCTCGTCTCACGGCAGCCATCAACTTCATTGAACCGTTTGTTTTGTTCTTGTAGCCACCTGCCACTCCGCCTTCACCGTCAGGTCCGATGTCAATGGAGCAATTATTCAGCATCTTAATGCAGCATCAACAGATCATTCAACAAGGTATGTGTGTCTCCCGTCGTCTCCCCATGCAACCCTTGGAATCTGCACGTATAACTCACAGTGACTGCAGTTTCATCTGGGAACGGGTCCTTTGGCGGTGCAGGAGGCCGCACGAGTTCATCGTCTGCTGGTGACATGAGTGCTCCTCCCCGCTCCGTGGAAGATCAAATGGCGAAGGAATTGGCGGCTGCCGAGAGTGCCATCGACGACATCTTTGGAGAGGAGCAACAGCAATCGAAGGGCATGGGAGGAATGAATATGATTGAGCAACTGGAGAAGAAGGCGAGGAAAGAGAGCAACAAGAAGCTCGTCGAGAATAGAGAAGAGGTCAACCGGTTGATCAAGGAAGTGCTCAATGCAAATCTCGCCACAGACGAAGAAGCAATCAAATTCTACAACGACGTTTGTCCAAAACTCGAGCATTTTGGGCTTGGCCTGGGCGTGGATTCGGTGCAGACTTGGTCAGCCAGGTATGTCTTGAAAGATGCAGTTGTCTTGGAGTCCTAGAATGATGTGTTCGCTCACCGCTTCGTACAGGCTGCTCATCAAGAACAAAGATACTCGGGATTGGTACTTTAGCGAGCAAGAGCGTTTGGATGCTGGAAATGCCTATGGCCGGTTGTGGAGTATGTCATTCCTCGACCGAGATGCTGGTCAGTTGATCGCCAAGCGAACGCAGATCCTGAATGCACCGAACACATTACGGGCGAGTGTCAAAAACAAAGTCGAGCTGATCGATAAGTTTACACAATTATTGAAGGACACCGTCAAGTTGAAGCACAAGATTTTTAAAGGCGCGTTGTATGCCAGTGAGCTGCGCCGTCTACACGAGAATCGTATTCCCGAACGATTTGAAGAAAGAGGCAACGAGTTGATCGAATCGTCCACGGTGCTTGCGGATGCGGCCATGGATCTTGCAGAGGAAGATTTTCGGGTGCTCGACAACACGACAAGAGCCAAGAAAATTCGTGCTCTCACTGCGATCCACGTCGCCGAGAAAGCGATTCAGCTAGTGACAATTGTGAAGAAACTTGGAGCCACTGGTGTGAATGGCTCTCGTCTCGCGGCAGTAGAGGCAAAGACACAAGCACTCAAGGAAGAGTACATGACTGGTGAACAGGAGCAGGAGGAAGAAGACGATGTGCTGTAGATGCCTGTGCGGCTGGAGGGTTAAAGTCTGTGTGGGAAGGTGACGACAACAATCAGAGTTTGTTTGAGTGGGCGTATGAACAGCATCTATATTGCATGTGGCTTAGTTTGATAAGTTATGCTTGGTTGGACTGACCGAACATGGAGCGGAAGAGTTCATCCACGTCCATCCCCGGTGCTGGGTACGGCTCGGGGAACATGAAATTTTCCAGCTTCGGATGCACATTGTACCGAATCACGCGGCCCTTGCTCGCCTTCCGGTTGACCATCTTCTTCTTCTTGCGGTGCGTTCGGCGGAGGAGCGCATCCTGGGCACCGCCGCCGCCACTCTCGATAAACTCCTTGAGCAACTGCTGGTAGAAATCCGAATCATCGTACATGAGCTCATCCAACTGGTCGCTGTCGCCCTCATCCTCCGCCGAGGTGTGGCCATTGTCCGTCTCGGGCTCCATGGGCGCGTGGGCTTTCCGCTTGACCCGCAGCGGGTCCGCAAGGACCGACTCAACCTGGGCGAGGATGTCCTGGTTCACGGCCTTGAACTTCTTGGCCTGATTCCCGCCGTCCAGATTCGTCTTTCGCGTTGAGGTGTTGAGGATCTCGTTGAACTGGGGAAGCACCTCCTGGTTCGCGCGGGTGATCTCGCTCCAGGCGTCCTCGACATTGCGCTTGCGCTTCTTGGGGGCGCTGGTGTCCACGGTCAGGTCGGCCGAGTTGCACAGCGCATCCTGGAGCTCCGAGATCGAGTCCATGCAGGCATACAGCTGCTCGATGGCTGCGGCCTTCTTTTCCTCGTCCGACGGTCCCTCCTTGTCCGCGGCAACCGACGCGGCCTTGGTGCTGACGAGGAGGCGCTTGGTGTAGATCTGGACCTCGAGACAGCGCTCCCAGATGAGCTTCTGGTTGCGCACGTGCGTGGCCTTTTCGAGGAGCTTGGCGCTGTCCTTGGCGCTCATCAACTGCGCCGAGTCCTCCTTCGCAAACCCGCGGATGAGCTTCTCGGTGTCCTGTTCGCCATCCCCCTCCTCCTCGTCATAATCATCATCATCGCTGGCCTCGTCATCGTCATCGTCGCTCGGCAGCTCGGCCTCCCCTTCCTCCTCCTGCTCCATGTCTTCGGCGTCCGAGGCGCCGAATGGCTCGGCATCGGACCAATCGGCCATGGCGTCCTCGTCCGGGGAGTCCATGTCCCCCTCGGGGGCCTCCTCGCTGCTCATGTCCTTGCGCTTGACGACCTTGCCGGCGTACTCGGCGGTCGCGAGGGCCCCGGCGTCCCAGTTCTTGACCCGGAGGGACGACGCGCGCTCCTTCTGCTTGGTCTTGCCGCCCTGGAGCCGCTGCTTCCGGGAGGACGTGAGCCGGACGACATCCGAGTCCGAGTCCGAGCGGAGGAGGTCCGCGCGGTCGTCGTCGTCGTCGTAGGTCACCGCCCGCGTGCCATCGTCATAGTCCTCGGCGTCGTCGATGTCAAAGTGCTTCTCCCGGGCCATCGTGCGTCGTTGCTCACTCACGCACGCGCAGGTGTCGTCGTCGTCGTCGTCGTCGTCGTCGTCGTCGTGGGCGGCGGCGGCGGCGATTGGCGTCACAAGCTTTCGAGCAAGTCAATGCCGATTCCGACGACCAGCAAATCAAGATGCCTCCATTTGGGCCAATCCCCTCGGTCCGATTGAATATCTACCAATCCCCGCGTCTCTAGGAACGTCGGTTCGATTATTCGGCACGCAGGCCCCATTTCGACCAATCCGCAGTCGGGAGGTCGCCGTTTGGCGGTTCCCCACTTGAATGGGTTCACGGACGATGAGCAATGGCACGGGCACTGCTGGACACACGCACCCGACGCAACGCTCGCTCGTTCGCTGCGCTACGCTGCCGCTGCCGAAGCTCGCCACACGCCACTCGCCACTGTGACGACTTGGGGCCATGGGCGTCCTCGCGCGGGCCCCGTATGCGCTCCTGGGGCTCTACTTCCTGCACTCGTTCTTCATGACGTTCCCCATGACCGCCTACGGCCAGTGGCTCTTTGAGTACATCCACATGCCCCCGGCGACGACCACGATCTACTACTCGGTCGGCTTCTTCCCGTGGAACCTCAAGCCCCTCTACGGGCTCATCTCGGACAACTTCCCCATCGGGGGCTACCACCGGAAGCCCTACATCGCCATCTGCGAGCTCGGGACCGCGCTCTCGCTCGTGGTCACGGGCACGCTCGTCCGCTCGATCCCCGGGGCCTTTGTCGTCCGGGTCATCGATGCCTCCTTCGAGGCCTTTTCGCAGATCATGCTCGGGATCCTCCTCGTGGACCTCGCCGCGGGGGACGCCACGAGCGCGAGCAGCGCCCGCCTGCAGTCGTGGGCCAATGGCGCCAAGAACGCCGCGTCCATCGTCGCCCTCGTCGCGGGGATCCCCCTCTACCGGAACAAGACCGTCTCCCCGGGGCGGATCATCGCCTTCACGGGCCTCCTCCCGTTCTTGGGGATGATTCTCTGCGTCGTCGGGCTCCGGGAGCCCCGTCGGGCGGCGATCGACCTCCGGGCCTTCGCCGAGACTCCCAATGGCACCCACGAGACCCGCACCACCTCGACCCGGGGCCTCCGTGGCTGCTGCCGGGGCCTGCGAGATGGCTGGACGGCCTTCAAAGCCGATGCCCAGCGCAAGTTCGCGATCATGGGCCCCGTGCTCCCGACGATGCTCTTCTTCTGCCTCTCCAGCGCGCTCCCCAATGACGGCACGGTCTGGTACCAGTACACATTCTCTTTGCTCCACGATCAGCCCGAGTGCCTCCAGTACGCGTCCCTCGCGGGGATGGTCGGGCGGTTCCTCTCGTGTATCATGTACGCCCGCGTCTGTAGCGGCCGGAACGTCCGCCATGTCTTCGTGGCGTCGACCGTGAGCTCGGTCCTCGCGGGGCTCCCGCGGCTACTCCTCACGCCCCCGGTCGCGGCGCTGCCCGTCTCGGTGTGCACCTTTGGGACCGTCGAGTCGTTCGTCACGAGCTTCACGGCCGAGTTTGCGCTCCTCCAGCTCCTCGTCGTCGCCACGTTCTACTGCCCCGAGGACAAGGCCGTCCAGGGGCTCACGTACGCGCTCTACCTGTCCTTTATGGACTTTGGGGGCGTGCTCTCGGGGGTCCTCAGCTCCGTCGTCGTCACGGCCCTCGGCATCGTCCCCGACCCACTGACGCAGCTCGTTAACTGGGACAACCTCTGGCTCCTCGTGCTCATCTCGGCCGGGGGCCAGTTGCTCGTCCTCGCGTTCCTCTACGTGCTCCCAGAGAAGGCCGAGCTGACTCGCAAGGCCAAGGCCAAGGCCCCCCTCCGGGCCGAGCGCGAGCCGTTGCTGGGCCCCGAGAGCCGTGCGTGACGCTGCCATTCTACTTCGCGAGCCTTTGTGAATAGGAGGCTATTGAATGGGACACAGTTGTTGTTTTGTTAGAACTTGGCATGGATGTCGTGGTCGTCCTTCTCCCGGGCGAGCTCCTCCAGGCGCCGGAGCTGCCGCGTGGGCTCGGCCTCCGGGAGCGCGTTCCGCCCGACCCACCCGCGATAGTGCTCGACGGCGGCGTTGGCCCGATCGCCATCGTACCCGGTCGACAGGGGCCGGAGAAAGCTCAGCATGGGCGTCACCGAGGTCACGAGCGAGTTGGCGATGGCTCGTCCACTGGGCTGAGTGGCCATCGGTCTCGAGGGCCGTGGGTCGACGTCCCCCGACTCCCGTGTCTGGTGCGTTTCCCGTTTGTTCTTCTTCTCCTTCTTCTTCACCTTCTTTTTGGTCTTGTGCTTGCCGTTACCTCGCTTGTGCTTGTGCGAGGATGATCGCTTACGTCGCCGTCTTGTCTCGTCGCCAGCAGCATCCGAGTCGGAGGAGGAGCTCGTCGACGACCTGGAGGACGATCTAGAGGAATCCCAAGATGACGTCGACCACGAGCGCCCACGGCCGTGATGCCGCGGTCGTTCTCGAGCCCCTCCGCGCTCTCGAGCTCGTCCGCTCCTCCCCCCCACCGAACCACTGCGACTCCGGCTTCTCCGCCGTCGCTGCCGACGAGGGTCGGGAGGACTGCGACCGCGCGTGCTCCGCTCGCGACTTCGACTGTGGCTTTGCGACCGTCGCGTCGCTCGACGGCGCTCGTTGTTGGGCCCACGGGGC
>JAADYI010000789.1:0-12640 GCA_023338185.1 Lagenidium sp. CBS 127285
GCATGAGGCGGACGGCGGTCTGGATCTCGCGGCTCGACAGGGTCGACTTCTTGTTGTAACGCGAGAGCTTGCCGGCCTCCGAGGCGATGCGCTCGAAGATGTCGTTGATGAACGAGTTCATGATCGACATGCCGCGCTTGCTGATACCGGTCTCCGGGTGCACCTGGCGGAGGACCTTGTAGATGTAGGTCGAGTAGCTCTCAACGCGCTTCTTGCCCTTGCCCTTGCCCTTGCCGGTCTTGGCGACGGTCTTAGCGGCCTTCTTGCTCGGGGTCTTAGCCATGGTTGCTGTTGTTTGTTCCTGATCAATTTGGGGAATGAACGCCGTGGGAACCGACAGATCATCCGTCCCGAATCAATCACCAAAAGACGGAACAGACCAGTTTCCCACTGGGCTCGACAAAGGGGTCTTCATTGGCGGGATTTGGCGTTGCTGATAATGATTGGGCAACAGGCTCGGCGGCTCATGACATCACATTCACGGTACCCCATTCAATGTTTAAAACTTGTTTTATATTTTCACAGTGTTTGATACGTTTTGGATGCTCCAAATCCTGGGTCTCCTCGCTCGCAAGGGGGGGGCACGTGTTTGCACGTGAACGTGATCGCGATCGCAAGATGAAGTTGGGTGCGGGCCAAGATGCGTACGGCGAGAGCGGCCGGGGCTCCATGTCCGGCTCGTCCCTCTCGCTCTCGTCGGTGATGCACGACCTCAAGGAGAAGTTCAAGAACGACGAGGACGATCACTGTGCGTTGGCTAAGGCGTTCATGGGATTGTGGCCGGAAAATGAGGGCGGCTGGGCTGACCACGGCGAATGGGTTTCAACGCAGCGTCCCCATTTGCGGGACTGGACAAGGCGACCGTGCTGCAGGAGACCAAGATCTTCTCGGACGCCAACATCGTCACCAAGCACCCGAAGAAGTGCTGCCAACTCATCACCAAGCTCCTCCACATCCTCACGCAGGGCG
Source organism: Lagenidium sp. CBS 127285 (assembly GCA_023338185.1). Classification (NCBI taxonomy): domain Eukaryota; phylum Oomycota; class Peronosporomycetes; order Pythiales; family Pythiaceae; genus Lagenidium; species Lagenidium sp. CBS 127285. The sequence goes on from JAADYI010000789.1 coordinate 970, forward strand.
AGCCGTTCACGAGCACGGAGACGACCGATGTGTTCTTTGGCGTCACCAAGCTCTTCCAGTCCAAGGACGCCAACCTCCGACGCATGATGTACCTCTTCATCAAGGAGGTTGCCGAGGCAACGGCCGCGGATGAGGTGCGATGATTGGTGCCGATGTTCGTAGCGCATGGTGTGCTCCTAACGTGCGTGCGATTCGTCGACATTGGGATTGGACAGGTTATCATCGTCACCCAAAGTCTCACGAAGGATATGAGCTCAGACGTGGATTTGTATCGGGCCAATGCAATCCGTGTCTTATGTCGGATCATCGATGTGAGTACCTTTATCAGCTTCGATCGACAGCGTTTGTTGTACGTATGCCACAGACACCACTAACTATGTCGATATTCTATGCAGGGGTCCATGCTTAATGCTATCGAGCGCTTCATCAAGCAGGTGCGGTGATGTTGGTTGCAGTTGCCGTCCACCCGGTCGAGAACTGATTGTGCATCTCGACCTAGGCTATCGTCGATCGCAACGCCCTTGTTGCGAGCTCTGCCCTTGTGTCGGGTATCCACCTAATCAAGAACAACCCAGAGATTGTTCGTCGATGGGTCAACGAAGTGCAAGAAGCTGTCAACTCCCCGCACGATATGGTTCAATACCATGCAGTCGCACTCTTGTACCAAATTCGACAGCATGACCGCCTGGCTGTGTCCAAGGTCGGTTTTTCGCCACACGAACAGCCAACGTACTAGAACTGACCAGTGATTCCATCGTCCAGCTTATTGCGCAGCTTCAGAAAACCAACCTCCGTTCGCACCTCGGAACGTGCTTGTTGATTCGATACACTGCCTCTCGACTCCGTGAGGATATGAACAGCGAAGAGTCCAAGCCACTCCACCAATTCCTTCAGAAAATGCTGCGTCAGAAGAATGAGGTAACCCTCATAGCCATGCTTCCCATTTTGGACACTGTGACTGAGAGATCCAACTGTAGATGGTCATTTACGAAGCTGCACGCGCCCTGTGCTCTTTGCCAGTTGATGCTCGCGATTTGACTCAAGCGATCGTAGTGTTGCAGTTGCTGCTCGGCTCATCGAAGCCAGCTATTCGTTTTGCCGCAATTCGTACTCTGAACCAAGTCGCGTTGACTCAGCCGCTTCTTGTGACGCGGTGCAATGACGATATGGAGAATTCGATCGCGGACAGCAACCGTTCAATTGCGACACTCGCTATCACCACGTTGCTTAAGACCGGTACGTTGACATCAAAAACCCATTTATCCCGAAGCTGATTTTTTTTGGTATTGGGGTGTAGGTGCCGAATCAAGCGTTGATCGATTGATGAAGCAAATTTCAACGTTCATGGGGGATATTGCGGATGAGTTCAAGATTGTTGTTGTTGAAGCAATCAAGAACCTTTGTATCAAGTATCCGCAGAAGCATCGTGTGCTTCTCAACTTCCTGGCTAACTTCCTTCGTGAAGAGGGTGGCTACGAGTTCAAGAAGACGATTACTGACTCGATTTTGTTCTTGATCGAACGCATTCAAGAGTGCAAGGAAAGTGGTCTTCTTCACTTGTGCGAGTTCATTGAAGATTGTGAATTTACCCAACTTTCAACCAAAATCCTTCGCGTATTGGGGCAAAAGGGTCCAACGACTTCGGCTCCATCTCGCTACATTCGATTCATTCGCAATCGAATCATTTTGGAAAACGCTGCGGTTCGGGCGTCGGCGGTGTCAGCGTTAGCCCAGTTTGCTATCCGGGTTGAGTCTCTTCGCCAGAGCATTACGTCACTTCTCCAGTCATGCAAATTGGATGATGATGATGAAGTTCGTGATCGTGCCACGATGTATCTTGCTATTCTGGCAAGCGACTCGCCAGTCAGTCGGACTCTGCTTGTTGATGACTTCCCCATGAGTGTGGTCGCGCTTCAGAAATCGATCGAGCAGTACCAGCTCCGTCCGACAGAAGGGCCACTCACGTTTGATTCGCTCCCGCATGTCGAGATCGTTGAAGATGTTCGGCCCGATGTGACCGAGAAGGATGACGTTGAGCCGTCGTCCGCTCCTCAAGCAGCTGCACAACAGCCGCAAGATGTGGCCAAGGAACTTTACAAGGTTTGTTGTTCATCATCAAGTTCAGCGTGGTCCGGACTGATGCACTCTAACTTCTGCAGATTCCCGAGTTTGCCGATCTTGGCCCGATCTTCCGGTCGTCGAAGTCGATCGAGTTAACTGAAGCGGAAACTGAATATGTCGTCAGCTGCATCAAACATGTCTTTGCTGAGCATGTGGTCCTCCAGGTTCGTCGAACTGTCGACCACACGATGCTCATTCCATTGGATCAGATATCTAACGTCTTCTTTGCTTGTAGTTCAATATTTTGAACACAGTGAACGACCAACTTTTGACGAATGTGTCTGTTGGTTTCGTGATGGAGCCTGAGGATGTTTGGAAGGTTCATTCAATTGTGCCACTGAAGGAGCTGGCGTATGGCAAAACGGGGTCTTGCTATGTTTGCCTCAAGCATGTGCCCAACAGTCTCTATCCCGTAGTTCAGTTTGCCAGTGAGGTAAGGTTCACTGTCGTCGACCCGTATTTGGCGCGACCTCATCTAACTTATGGATGAGCAGCTCAAGTTTAAAATGCATGAGGTCAATCCGTCAACGGGCATTGCGGACGACGATGTAAGCAATGGGTTACATATATGCTCGCCTATTGTTGAAGCTAACATTGGCGCTGTAGGGATTCGATGAGGAGTATCCTATGGAGAATTTCGAAATCAGTGCTAACGATCTAATGGCGAAGGTTCCGGTGAACGATTTCCCCTCTGCATGGGAGCACATTGGCGACGGTGCGGAAGTGAAGGGCAGCTTTGCGTTGAAGTACAAGAGTTTGGTCGAAGGTGTTGCCGCTGTGATCGAGAATCTTGGAATGCAGCCGTGCGGTAACACTGCTGTCCCGGAACCGAAAGCAAAAGCGCATATTTTGCTCCTCTCAGGCATTTTTGTCGGTGGAGTGAAGGCTTTGGTGAAGTCGAGAATACTGCTGGACGAGCAAACAGGCGGTGTTATTCTACAGGTCCGTTCGGTGCATGAATACTGTTGCTGCGTGCGTCTACATAACGGAGTCTTTGTGTTCAAAAATTCAGATGGCAATCCGCTCAGAGAATGAGGAGATTAGCCAGACCATCATGGAGTGCATTAGATAAGAATGACAAAGCAGGCTCCTCGCATCCGTCTGGATTTGCGCTTGAGTTTCCACACTGTTCTCTTAACTCTTTGGAATGAAGCACCTTACTAGCAATTCTACCGAACCTTCATCACTTACTGCATTCCAGCAAACCTTCTGACCACAGTCGGAGGAGCATCCCCCGCACTTCTGTCTCATCATCCCCAAGCGTAACAAGATCGCTCACACTCACGGGAGCAGGGAACGCTGAATAGAGTTTCATAAGGGGCTGCAACAGGTTAGCTGGGAAGACGATGCTGTGGGGCTGTGGGGGGAGCTCCATATCCGCGATTCCCCTGCCTTCAACGTCATTATCCGAATCTTCATCATCGTTGCCACCCGATTCGCCTTCATCTTCCTCGTCTTCCTCGTCGTCGGCACCATCTAGTTGACATGTGCACGCTCCCATGTGATGCACACGGCAATTGCGCATCGAATGGAACACGGTGACAGCCGGAGTCTCAAACTCATCTTCGCCAATGACGAGGCGGATGTGCGATCGGTCACGGAAGGCAACAAGGGATTTCGCTTCGAGCAAGAATTCCGCCGTCGGAGCATCCGTCGCCGGCGGTGGGGGAAGGCGGTTTGCGATGTAGTCCATCGCAGCTTCGTCGGCGGCGGTGTGAAGATCTGTGGCTTCAACCCAAGTGCCAAGTTGACGAACGAGTTCCTGGCAGCTTTGGACAAACGCCTTGGCATCTGGCGCGTCGGTGTCAAATTGGCTGCCCATGTACGACAGATATCGGACCGGAAGCCCACGGCGAAAGGCCACATCCGAGTCGAAGGCGCGTCGAATCACACGGGGCAGGGCGACTTCGAGGAAATTGGCCCAAGACTGGTGCTGATAAACCGAAATCGTCACGTGTGTTGAGAACTGGGCCTCGTCCGTACAAGCCTGGTGAATCACCCCACGGGGGAAGTAGAGCTAGTTCCAACACACCCATGAGCTTTCTCTTCGTCTCGCGTTTTGAACAGCGATCGACGCCGGTACCCACCATATCGCCTTCTTCCAGGGTGAACTCCTTCCACACGTCTCCGATTTCATTGGCTGCGAGGTCCGAGCTGTGCTCCCCAGCGAGTTCCACACGCGGGTGGTACAATTTCCACTTCTTTCGCCCTTCCGTCTGCACGACAAGGACCCATGCTCAGTCGATGACGCACTCTTGCGGTCGCGTCGATAATAAATCGTTGACTCCAACGTACCTGGAGGATAAACACCTCAACGTCGTCGTGGTGGGGCGCGAGGGCCTGGGCTGCTGGCGGCGTGAGGTACGCGCTGGCTCCCGCGAGGCACCCAAAGACGTCCTCGAACGCCGCGTTGAGCTCGCATAGCCCATCGACGTAGCGCTGGGGTTGGTAAAACTGGCAGCTATAGCGCTTATCGAAGAGACCGCTGAGGCTCTTCTTCTTCGCGATTGGATTTCCATTCGGGGGCTCATAGTTGTCGCGTTCTTCGCCAACATAGCGGCACACAGTCATGTCCTTCCCATGTTCGAGCTCATGCTGCCCAGCGAGATTGAGGAGCGTCTGCTTGGAGAACAGATTGCTTGGGAAGAGCTACGCGTCACGCAGCCACCACATGAGCAACGTATTTCAACATGGATCGCGCGGACTCGTCGGTCGCCTGCCACACATACGCCAGGTGCGCACCTCACTCGAGGCTTCTTTGCATCGCACGATCAAGGGCTGCTTCTCAAAGTACTCGTCGAGGAATTTGTCCAGGCTCATCCCGCCCAGCAGCAGCGAGAGGCGGTGACGGGCGGCATCGGATGGGGTTGTCGTCGAAGTCATCGTCATCGACGCCGCCGACACCGATGCGGCGGCGCCCTTCTTGGCCTTCTTCGCGGTCGGTTCGGCACCGGGGCCCTCCCCCTCGGGGCGCTTGGCCTTGCCTCGACGGGCGCTCTGCTTCGTTCGGCTCATAATGGATCCTCTCGCGGTACTCGTAACCAGCACCAACCACTCGGGCGATACTTGCAGTGGGTGCGTGTGCGACGCGTGATGGTTGGTGTGGACCACACCATCGCGGCGGCCACTGTTCCCCCCCTTTCAGCAAGATGCGGTTACGCGTGCCGCCGGCGCCGCTACTGGGACCTTGTCGTTGGTGGGGGGGCAAACATGAGCAGCGTCTCGGCGACCGCTGGGGCCGATGCGCTGCTGCGGATGCGCGGCCGGGGGCCCTGGAGCGTCCTCCAAGCCCCGCGCGCGGACAGGTGCGTGATCCCTCGGTCGCGACGCCTCAGGACACCTTGCGGACGAGGCGAGACCAATGAATACTGAACATGGACGATGGCGGTCGCTCGCAGCCACGCAACGACGGCGACGGTGGCTGTTAACACCGGTGAGGACGGCCTCAACGCCGTGGACGAGCGTAGCGTCGGAGGGCGAGGCGGGGACCGATCGGCCTGGGCGATCGAACGTGAGCGGATCCGCATCGAGCTCGCCGGGGGGGTCGACCCCAATCTCCGCCCCCATGAGCTCCCGCCCATTGGCTACGTCTACGACACGGTGCCGGATATCACGGAGGAGGCCGCGTACGATGCCCTCGAGAAGGTCTACAACGCCGCGTTCACCGTTTCTTCCCCGGAGCGTCTCAAGCGAGCGGATGCCATCGAGAAGGCGACAGCGACACTGCCAGCGGCCACGAGGTTCGTGGGATGGAATGGTCATTAGCCGCGGTGGGATATTCGAGGATTGTGAACACTCGTGTGCGTAGCGAATCAGCGGAAGCAGATGTTCCATCCGCTGAGACTTGGAAGCTAGCAACGTCCGCAATCGAACATGCCATTGACGTGACGTCAACGATCGATTTAACGTGGTGGAAGGTCAGTGGCCACCATCAACATTGCCAAAGCCACTGCCACCATTGTTGATTTCTTGGCCGATTCAACAGGAGCTCAAATCCGACAAAGAACTTCGTCGACAGTAAGTCCGCAGGGCGGGTTTGTGTTTCGTTGTTGTCTGTGGCGTATTTCATGTCTTAACCGCCAGTGACGATATGTCAGGTCAGTTCTCCAGATGCGGAACCGTGTCGGTGGCACAATGACTTCCGATGGTCGCGAATTGTGGGAGCGGTGTGTGCTTCGCTGCAATCCATCCGTCGAGACAGTAGCACGTGGAGTTGCTTCTCGGCGCATGGCTAAGCACTCGAGTCTTCGTGGGCTAGCCAAGGATTGTGTTGCAATTGCTCGACAACGTTCGCAACCGAGCCCAAAGGAAGCGAACGTGCTGATCCCACCAGTTGCCATTAAAGTTGAACCAGTCAGTCTTGATGTATCAGGAGTTCCAGATAGCAGTATTCTGGCGCATTCTCAACGGTCGACTGCAATGAGTGATCATCTCGTGTCCGAAGTTCTAAAGTACACTGAAGCGTTGCACACTGGAAGTGGTCGCTCATTGAAGTGCCCAACGAAGGAGAACATGATGGTCCCACTCATCGCTGACCATAATCGTGCTCTGTCCGACTTTGATGCGAGTCGTCAATTGTACGTTTGTTCGTGGTGTATTGAGCACTCCTGTGAGTTGACAGCATTGCATTTGTAGCAGCGCAGCCGGGGTTAAATCTGTCATATTCGACTCGTCTTCGTCAAAGGAATTCATTCGAACGAATGCAAAGTTCGAACAAACCAATCCTTTTCAGATCAATACGGCCATCCAATCAAGCGAAGGTAAAACCACGTTCTCACGACTGCTAGCACAGTCAACACTCGGGTCAAGTCGCCTCAACACACCTGGAAAACTAGCAGACGCAGTTATTTCCCTTGCCTCTCTCATCAAGCAAGGATCAAACGCACTCATTGTCGATGAGCGAGGAAGTCGTCAAGCACCACATGCCGTACGTTGAGGGTCGACTGTTTAACTCGTTCTCATGAGACGAATCTGACATACACACCTACACTTTCAGGTCATATCGCTTATTCGGTACCTATTACCATCGTGGAATCACAGATCTGGACTGCTTGTCGTCACATCTCATCGAGAAATTGGTGGTTGGAAGATGCTTTTCATGAAGTACAGCGTGCGTGTTTTCGAATGCTGGGGAGAAAAAATGGACCGCGAAATTGCAATCCGAGCGTTTCTGGCTCATGCTGGGGAACCAAGTGTTCTTCTCGTGCCTTATGAATCGGTTACAGAAGATGCAAATTTACTTATGCAAGAACCGTGGCAACTGTGCATCCTTGACCCAGGAGTAAGGCGGTGGGAAGACGATATCGTTCAAGCCGCCTGGAGGGTGTCACTGGCACTCTATTGCCGACATCGAGTCTTAGTTTGTGATCCAGATGCGGATTTTGATTGCCGGCACCTGCTTCAGTTCCTCTTTCCTGTTCTATTCAGTTCACGGCGGTCAATGATGGTATGAGAATCTTATGCGCATTGCTAAGTGAACAGCACTCACAATTTGCTATTGTTGTGATTCAGGCATGGAATTGTCCAGCTCTCTCCATGGATTCAATTGCCCAGATCTGTAGTGTTCTCTCATCGTACACAACTACATGTAAAGACACTTCAGCCGTGGTAGAATTCTTGCAACGAGTACAACAAACAACGTGGGTGAAGTCGAAGGTGGAACTAGTTCGTCTTGACGGCCTTGAGAAGGAGGGTCAAATGATCACACCAATTCCAAGTCCTCTCAGAGTAACAGAGCGAAGCCCTCGACCAAAAACTCCGCGCCGAAGAAAGGTGATCCTGTCGTGCTGTCCTTCTACTTTCAGCCTTTGTCGGCGAATCTCATGTTTGTTGCTTTCAGAACATACCAGAGCCGATCGTAACCAGCACATCAATCAAGTATGAGAATAGATCTGTTCCAGTCTCCAAGGTGAGTTGACACGATAGTGGAAACGAATGATTGCGCGTCTGATCTGCTGACAATGAGCAGAATATACTGCGCGGTGGGCGAAAGCCTGAACCTGGTGGCAAATCTAGACGGCGAAAACGTATTAGCAGATGTGGCACTTGCGCTGGCTGTCTTGCCGAGGATTGTATGAAGTGTGGCCACTGTAAAGATATGAAGAAGTATGGCGGCCCCGGGTTGCGAAAACAGTCGTGCAAGAACAGGAAGTGCTTGAACCCGAAACGATGGCGAACCCAAGGAAAGTCGTCAACACCACGTCCGAGCCAGAGTCCCAGCGGCATGAATTCGAGTGATCAAGGCGATGCTGATTCCGATGAGGAATCGTGCTTCTCGGAAGGCAGTGAGCCTGATTCAATTGTTGGGAAGAACATGGAGTATCCCGCTTTGCTGGAATCATCTGATTCTGACTCGGCTTTGTTGGATTCAACCGATAGAGGGGAGGAAAGTGATCATTTGGGTGCATCGTCTGGGGGTGAAGATCATTCCAAAGCTGGTCGACAGCGCGTCATGCGATGTGGAACCTGCACCGGTTGCACTTCGGGTGACTGCATGACGTGCGGCCATTGCCTGGATATGAAGAAATACGGTGGTCCAGGGCTACGGAAGCAGTCGTGCAAGAATCGGAAATGTGTCGCACCGAAGGTCGTTGTGCTGAATCAAGGGAAGGAAGGAGATCGTGATGGATCAAGTATTGGAACTCGAAGCGACATAGATATATCCGATCGCGAGTCTACGACCCCGCGCAGGTCTGCCAAGAACGGCAATGATCATGGTCCATTGGAAGATACCGACCAGAATGGCCACCATGACCTGTTGGGTGTTGACGATGACAAATTGAACGCACCCTCCCGCCAGACACTCCTTTTGCTGATTCAGGAGTGGGAGTTACTGTGCCGACCGCATCTGAAGTTTCGTTGTCAGAGCTGTCCCACGGCGTACCACACGCAGCGGGAGTTGGATCACCATGTTCTGGCCCAGCACCCGCCGTCGGGTGGACGGTCTCCATCATCTTGGAGTCGAGCCGCTGATCGGCTCCTGAGGCACCCCTGTCACCAGCTATGTATGCTGTTGGCCCAGGCGACCCCTCAACGGGGCCCCCATCTCGGGCCCATTCCGGGCTTCGCCAGTCTCCAAGGCCAGGGCTTCACGTACTACTTTTTCAAGCCACGGGTGGTTTTGGGTCGCATGTCCTCGCCGTGGGCCCAGCTGTATCGTGACCGGGGCATTGGTGATCCCCGGGGACTTCCCGCCGAGGATCTCGACTGCCACTTGGGTTTTGATGGGATGATTGCCCACCGGCACGCGTTGATTCAGTGGGAGCCCCGCAAGGGGTGTTTTACCATCGCGTGCCTGAGCCTCCGGTCGTCGATCTCGGTGAATGGCCGGGAGGTGGCGTACGCGAGTCAGCCCCTGGCCCTGGCGAGTCGCGATCTCATCCAGATTGGCGCCGCAACCGTCTACCTCCTGCTCCCGACGGCCACACCGGAGACCGCATTGCCACCCCCTCGGACGGCTCTCCCCCGCACTGAGGTTGAGGCGTGGCTCGGCGCGCGGGTGAAGAAGCGCCGGGCCATTCGCTCTCGGGAAGAGGCCATTGCACGCAAGATTCGTGCGCGGATCTCAGATGCCCGGATGGCTTCATCGGCGAGTATTGACCAATAGGCGTGGAGGTCGACGTGGGTAATTACAATATTCAGTTGTCTGTAAGAATCTAGCTCGACTTCACTTTTTACGGCCATCTCGATCCCTCGTTTGGGGCGGACCACCCAATCTTTTTTGTGGGCGGCGCATCCGTTGGCGGAGCGCAGGGAGCATTCGCACGACCACGAGCGGGGCATAACAAACGAGAGCGATTCAAGATGGTCGTCGCGGGCATTGACATCGGCTCGACGCACGGCTGCGTCGGCGTGTGGCAGAATGGCAAGGTGAACATCATCGCCAACGACCAGGGCTTCCGGACGACGCCGGCGTTTGTGTGCTTTGAGGGCGAGGAGGTCATCGTCGGTGACACGGCCGTCAACAAGCTCCACTCGCACGCCGACAGCACCGTCTTCCACCTCAAGCGCGTGCTCGGAAAGAACCACGATGACGTCGCGACCCGCGACTACGTCACCGAGTGGTCGTTCGACGTGGCCAAGGACCAGGACGGCGCCGTCCACGCCAAGACCACGCGCAACGGCGAGGCCCACACGGTCACCCCCGTTGAGTTTTGCTCGATCCTCATCCGCAACCTCAAGGAGCTCGCCGAGGACTTCACCGGTGAGACGGTTGATCACGTCGTGATCAACCTCCCGGCCCACGCTGATGAGAAGCAGAAGGAGCTCATCAGCGCTGCGGCCGAGAAGGCCGGCGTCGAGGTCATGTCGTACCTCAGCGAGCCCCTTGCGGCGGCCATCGCCTACGGTCTCGATGAGAACACCAAGAACTCGCATGCCGAGTACGTGTTGGTCTTCGACATTGGCGGTGCCACGCACGACGTGACCCTCATGACCGTCGACAAGGGACTCTTTGAGGTCGTCACGACCACGGGCAATGACTCGCTCGGTGGTGAGGATTTCACGAACGCCATCTTTGAGCACTGTGCCAAGTCCTTCCAGCGCAAGACCAAGCTCAACGTCAAGGACAACCGCAAGGCCACGAGCCGCCTCCGCGTGGCGTGTGAGACGGCCAAGCGCTCGCTGTCGAACCAGTCGCAGGTCAACATTGAGGTGGACTCGCTCATGGAGGGCGAGGACTTTGCCCTCAAGCTCTCGCGCCCGCGTTTCGAGGAGCTCATCAACGACTACGTCAAGGCGTCGATGAAGGAGGTCGAGAAGGTCCTCGAGGATGCCAACCTCGACAAGGACGACATTGACCACGTCATCCTCATTGGCGGCTCCTCGCGGATCCCGCTCGTCCAGAGCGCCATCAAGAAGTTTTTCGATGGCAAGAAGACGCACATGCACATCTCCCCGGATGAGGTCGTGGCCCACGGCGCGACGCTCGAGGCCGCGGCCCTCGGGGAGCTCGCCAACTTTGCCGCTCCGGCGACGGCCATGGACCACGTGAACGTGACCCCGCTCACGCTCTCGGTTGGCCTCGCGAACGGCAGCGTCTCGGAGGTGATCCACCGCGACACGGTCCTCCCGGCGTCGGCCACCGAGGTCTTCACGACGTCGGTCGACAACCAGGAGGCCGTGTTTGTGCAGGTGTACGAGGGTGAGCGCGTGATGGGCAAGGACAACACGCTCCTCGCGCAGCTCCGCATCGCGGGCATCACCCCGCAGCCCAAGGGCGAGGCCGAGATCGAGGTAACGTTCACGGTGAGCTCCAAGGGTGTGCTGACGGTCACGGCCGTGGAAAAGTCGGCCGGCCAGAAGACGCTCGAGGTCAAGAACGACGCCAAGCGCCTCACCGCCGCGGACGTGGCGGCCATCATCCAGAAGGCCGAGGACGCCGCCGATGAGGACGACGCGCTCCTTGAGGCCCTGGAGGAGGAGGCCGAGGCCGGCGATGACGCCGCCGACGACGAGGCCCCCGCCGCCGCCGCCCCGGCGGTCGTCGCCGCGTCGGAGGACTTAGATTAAACTATGCATCATCTCGCCCGTGTCCAACATTCTAGTAGTA
>JAADYI010000790.1:0-12632 GCA_023338185.1 Lagenidium sp. CBS 127285
ATGGTCTCCCCGGGTTTGTAGGACGTGGACGGACCCGCGCCATTGGTCGGGCAGCCCATGGAGCCCGTGGGGTCGCTGTGGTAGGCGCCACTGGCCCGAGCCGTGGGTTTGGCCAGGAACGAGTGCGCGTCGGCGCCGTTGAGGGACCCACACAAGGTCGCCAAAATGGCCACGGCGGTGGTCGCAAGGAGCTTCATCTCTTGAGCAGCGTTTCGTCGTTGTTTGTCCTTGTGGCGGTGGGGAAATTGAAGAATGCGGGAGCCGTTGGCCCTCACGAGAGGGATCTGGCGATCGCCCACAAAAACCTTCATGGCCGACGAGAACCTCGCGCTGAGTCTCACTGAGATTACCTGCATCCTCTGTCCAGATCGGCTCATCTGGGCGTGTCCGCGGTTCCAGCTGGCCTCGGGAACGACCCCCCGTTTAAGCAGCACATCCTTTCGCCTGTGGTGAAGGCGGCCGTTATCTCTTGATGTTGAGCGGGATGCACTGCACTGGACTGGTTGACCTTGATGACTTTAGGAGGTGCAGTGGCTGGTGTCGGTTGGCGCGACAGGCCGACGAACATGAGGCAGATGGCGATGTGAAATCTCCCAGCACGGTGTGAGTGAGGATGGGAGTGGAAGGGGTTGAACTCCGATAAGAGGAATTCAATCGTGGCCCACGGCGGCGTGAGGTTTCTGCATCTCTGCATTATTGCTGCAGCACAACCCTGGCAGGTTTCACAACAGTCGTTGATTCCAGTCTGTTTTGTTACCTGCGCACAATCAAAAGACTTTTTTGGCGTCTCGCGGGTCTCGGACCGGGCTTGGGGAGTTGGTGCGGCACGAAGAAACCAGGAAACCATCAAGGATCCACTTTGTATCGATCTGGCAGTTGAGTGCGCCACAAGATGTGAGTCCATCAAGAAATAATCAGCCAGTCTGACTGGCCCAGCGTCACACTCGTCTGTCACTGCCCTTTGACAGAGTGCCGTTTCGCTTGCAGAAGGGCGCGCGGCCATCGGGTCTGAGCGAACCCGCCCGCTCCATGCACTGCACGGGAATCCTCCCAGAGTTGCCAGTCACGAAGCCGGAAGTTAAGCTGATGCGGTGCGGAGAGACCACACTTGCACTGTACGTCCAACGTCACAAGCCGCCTGTCAACGGCTGGTCTCTGTTGTTGTGGGTCCACTGACAGCGTCGTGTACTGTACCGTGGTTGATCCCCGCTTTGTACTTTGGCATAGTACATTGGTGCCCGCTGTATCCATTTCCCCCATACGTTCACAAAAGCCGCCCTCACAAAGTTAACCATTCTGCATCGCCAATCATCAGCACGGGAACGACATCCACAACGACCCACCCACCGATGACCGGTATCTACTTTCGCCTGCTCCGGCAGCTCGATCCGGCGGTCCTGCAGGATCACTGCAGCAACACCTTCGAGGAGGAACTCGGGCGGATCCGCGTGGCGCTGGTGGGGCTCGTGGAGGCCAGCGAGCGGCTCAAGGAGGTCCGCGATGCCGCGGCCAAGCTCGACCATCGACCCGCCCGAGCCGGGCATGCGGTCGTCGACAGCACCGCGGCGCTGTGGCGGACGCTGTCCTCGGAGATGCAGCGGATCGACGACTCCGTCCTCGCGCGATCCGTAGTCAGAGTCAGCGCGACAAGGGCAGCGGCAACGATCACAAACAAGCGCAAAGATCCCGTCGACGATGATGCTTCAACGTCGACGACGCATTTCGAGTCTCCACACAAAAGGACCCGAACGAGTGACACCAGACGCCAGTCGATGGACACAACTGACGCTCGTGACGCCGTCAAGAGCGAAGTTGCTGTGGAGACGACAGACCGTACGAAGGAAAAGAAGAAGAAAAAGCGGAAGTTGTCTGTGGTGAAGGAGCGGGAACAAGAGGACGAGGACGAGGACTTTGAAGACAAGAGATCGACTTCAGATGGTCCGAAAGAAGTCAGCGCCGCCACTTCGACCCCGCCGCGCGAGGAGACTGCTATCCCGGAAGGACTGCCGATAAACTGGTCACGCAGACTCGAGGACTGCTCTCGGCAGGCCCAAAAGATGTCTGGTCCTTTGGGTGATTTGAGCAAGGGCACATTCGACAGGCTGATCCGTCGTGTCATTGGTTTCATCAGGGAGGTACGGGATCTCCCTTCAAGCGCCGTCCATGGTGCTCTCACCGACGATTTCTGGAGGCTAATCTCCTCGGTGGGTCACCTTTTGGACTCGCCTCGACTCGAACCTCCGCCCATCGGGCCAATCAAAGCGGTCCTCCACGCGATCAAAAATGTCGGTGACGTCCATCCCGAGGCACTCCCGGCGCTGCAATTGTCCATTGACAACTTCGAGAAGCGACTGGCGTCCAAGGAAAACTCGATCACACCACAAGGTCAGATGTCAACGCCATCCTCGACGCCGACACAACCCAGCGAAGAAATCGAACAACTGCTGTCGCGGGCTCTTGAAATCTTGAAGATGCCCGTGGCGTCCCGGCGAGGTCGAGTCGTCAACATCACGTCCATGACACTCGGTCACCTTAAGCGTACTTTTCCGATCAAAGGCAAGCGCGCGAAGCTGACCCATGATCAAATCACCCCCACTGCGCAGCTGATTAATCGGCTTATCAGCTTGATTCGAAGCGACCCACCAACAGAAGGCTACCTTTCGGTCTACAAGTCCTACCTCAACCTCCTCTTTGCCATCTCTGATCACTACAACAACATGGCTCCACTGATTGCGGTGTACGTTTCTCAAACCATAGGGATCACAAACGGGGTGCTCACCGTGTTGGTTGTATTCACAGGGGCCTCGACGGATTACAGGCACACTTACTTCCACACAAGCAAGGAGAGGAGCCAACTCTAGGCAATAATATCAGCAGTCGCAAGGTAGAAACTCAACCCGAGTCGAGATTCGTGGATCGAGACGACGACGGGAAGCTTCGTGAAGAATTCAAGGCTGCTGCTATGGAAGCGCGGTCGTGGGATCCGATAGTGTTTGCATTGAAGGATTTTGACAAGGTTGTGCGAGTCCTTTCGGTCGTCGTCAAATCCAAACATTCGTCCTGGAATCCCTTTAAGGACCATCGAGTGTTGGACCTTGCTCAGCACCTGCTCGATCGCACTCATGCAATCAAGAAGGAAAGGCAACGTGAGGCCCGACGAGAGTTGCTTTATGGTCTGATTGCTCAGTTACGAGGATCTAAGCGCAAATAGACGACGCCCCCAAACCTCTTACATTCGGGTGATACTGTCAGAGGGACACGAATTGGATCAAACTTCGCCGACAGTCCTTGTCTCACGATGACGGCGATAGTACAATAGCTGATTGTAGTAAAACATTTTGATGTATCAAGAGAGCAAAGGAGCTCGGTTGGGATATGGGTGTTTCACGAGGACCTAGCACACGTCCATCGGCTGGGCCGTCCCGACCCGTCGGTCGATGGGCTCGAAGAAGATGCTCTGCCAGGCCTCGGCGCGGTTTCGGCGGAAATGCATATCCGGGTCGTAGCCACCGGCCCGCTGTTGGTCCCGTCGGAGCTTCTTCGACTCCTGGACGCCAAAGGTCGGGCCTCGTTTGCCCCCCGCGACAGGCACAGGCTGCGGGCCGCCGACGATCCCAGGTTGGAAGCCCATCATTGCGGCCTCCATCTCGGCGGTGACAGCTTGGTCAATAGGAATGGCCGTGGTCGTGGCCCGGAGCTTGGTCACGTCCTTCTCGTCTCGTTCACCCAGAGCGACCTCCATGAGTTGAGCCTTTTGCCGCTCGAGGTCCTTTTCGAACTGTTCGTCCTCTTTCTGCTGGAGCTGCCGTCGGTCCTCGGCGAGTCGCCGCTGTTGATCAATCAGCTGGAGGATCCGACGCTCCTCGTCGGCCTTTTTCGCGTCGTTGGTGGCAATGACGATCGCGTTCTCCTGGCGATACTGCTTCCACTGCCTGTGGGCCTCGGCCTTGGCGTCCTCTTCGCCGTAGACGAGGTCAAAGACTACCACGAATGCAGATCATGAGTTCCTGTCCCAATGTGTCGCAAAGGAAAGCGCCGGGGCAATGACATACTGAGGTTCTCGACCATCTCGAGGTAGTCGTTGTACTCATCCAGCGTCGTAAAGTCGTCCTCGGTCTTGTTGTAGCTGGCCAAGACACAATGAAAAAGCCAAGATGAGCCTCCGTCCCCGTCGAGTTGTCTGTGGTTCCAAATGCATCGAGCAATAACGAGCACGCACTCTTTGCAGACCTTCTTCCGGACCGACGTCTCCTTGGCGCAGTTGAGCTCCTCGATGGTCTTGTCCTGGAGCTGGGACTTCTTGACGGGCTTCTGGCACGCCGGGCACGGGATCTCGCGCTGGTGCTGGAACTCGCGGCGGATGCAATTGTCGCAACTAGGTTGGCAACACGTTAGATCTCTTCCTTCCGCAGTTGTTTATCGCCACAAGCGCCACAACGCACAAGCGATGGCCGCATTTGGAGATGAGCATCTTCATCTTGGTGTTGAGCACGTTGCTGTCATCGTCGGCGGACGTCCCGCAGACGCAGCAGCGCACCGCGAGATCGTCGACGTCCATGATGCTTTGTCGCTACTCGGGGTTGATTGTTGCTTTGTGCGAGCTGTTCGCGATCGATATCATCCAACACGGGGTTTCAGACCACCATTTACGCTTAATCAGAGGTTTCATTGCATCAATTGATCACATCGATCAATTCATAGAAATGGGATCATCCCTGACATCAATCAATCCCCAACACCCAAACTCTCAGCAGCATCATGGCCGACGACGCGCCGAGCGCGACGACGGCGGCGGCGATTGACGCGCTCCTCGCCGACCTCCAGCGCCTCGACGCCGCCCATGAGGACGCCTCCCCCGTTGAGGTTCCCGGGGCCCTCGGGGGCTTCGCCGTGAGCGCCGTGGCCCCGGGCTCCGCGGCCGAGCTCCGGATCCTCCCCGTCCACCCACAAGCCGACGGGTCCGTGCCGCCGCCCGTGCTCCTCCCCGCGCTGCCGACGCCCCGGGCGGATCCGTGGGCCATCGACGCCGAGCTCGACGCGCTCCTGGATCCCGCGCGGGTCTTCCAGGGCCCGACGGGGCCCGGGCGCCGGGCGCTCTACCACCTCCCACCGACGACGCTCCCGAGCAGCCGGCTCCTGGCCCAGGTGCCCATGGGCCCCGCGCGCATGGAGCTCGTCCCGACGCCCGCGCGGATGGTCCTCGCGCCCCTCGAGCTCGATTATGCCTTCCGCCCGATGACGGCGGCGTCTGCGGCGAGCGCTGCGGCGGCGACACTTGAGGGCTTTAGCGAGGCCATGAAGTCCCAGCGCGAGTACGCCAAGCAGAACGTCGGTAAGCAGCCATTCGCCCCCGGGGGCGGGGCCCTGACCGACCGAAGGGACGTTGCCCCGCAAGGCGACGACGCAGCAGCGCACACCAGCGCGGGCCAGAAGGAAGACGACGATGACCACCAGCGCCTGGTCCAGCTCGTCCTCGGAGAGCAGCCCCCGAGTACCACGACCCCGGACGCCGACCTCGCGGCGCTGGCCGTTCGGGCCCCGGGACTCGACGGCTGCCTCACGCTTGAGGACGTGCGGGCGACCGAGGCCCAGCGAACCGCCGCCGCTACTACAACTGCCGAGTCGAACGAGAACGACGCGGACTCGGCGTCGGCCGTCGGGGCCAACCCCGCGCACCTCTTGCGCCCGTACTTTGAGGTCGTCGCCGATGCCGACCACGTTCGCGCCATCCAGCGCTCGGTTGCCGACGAGCGCGCGTCGCGGGCCATGGAGAAGCCCTCGGACGGCGGGATGCTCGCCCTCGATGAGCTCCTACACGATCTCGAGGAAGACGAGGAGCTCCTCAAGCTCGGCTTCCACGCCAACGGTGACGATGAGGACGAAGAAGAAGACGAAAATGACAACGGCAGCGGTCAGGACGCCAGCACCGTCGAGATGCCAACGGCAGGAGCGCAAGAACCCTCCGTCCCCAGTGGATCAACTGGCCCGATGGTTGATACCTCGGGGACGGACGCGACGCTGGCGCCGGATGCCGAGGTCGAGCTCCTCCTGGCCTCGGACGTCGACATTCGGGCCCGGACGTCAACGCCCGTGGCCTCGGAGTGGGCGAGCATGGCATCGGTGGACGTCCGCAACTTCCACGCCAAGGTCCCCGACATGGCCATGAAGTACGACTTTGAGCTCGATACGTTCCAGAAGGAGTGCGTGATCCACCTCGAGCGCCACGAGTGCGTGTTCGTCGCCGCGCACACGTCCGCGGGCAAGACCGTCGTCGCCGAGTACGCGATTGCCATGTCCCAAAAGCACATGACCCGGACGATCTACACGTCCCCGATCAAGGCCCTGTCGAATCAAAAGTACCGGGACTTTCGGGAAAAATTTGGCGCCGAGCGCGTCGGGCTCATCACCGGGGACGTGAGCATCAACCCCGAGGCGAGCTGCCTCGTGATGACCACGGAGATCCTCCGCTCGATGCTCTACCGCGGGGCGGATGTGATCCGGGACATTGAGTGGGTGATCTTTGATGAGATCCACTACATCAACGACAGCGAGCGGGGTGTCGTGTGGGAGGAGGTGATCATCATGCTCCCCGAGCACGTCGGGATGGTCTTCCTCTCGGCGACGACCCCCAATCACCTCGAGTTTTCCGACTGGATCGGGCGGACCAAGAAGAAGCGCATCCATGTCATCTCGACCTACAAGCGCCCCGTGCCGCTGCAGCATTTCCTCTACGCGGGCAAGGAGCTCTTCAAGCTGTACGATGCCACGAGCGGGTACAACGCCGGGGCGTATGGCGCGGCCAAGGCCAAGCTCTGCCCGCCCTCGGACAAGGTCGCCAAGGGCAGCGCCACGGGCCGCGCGGGTGGTGGGGGAAGTGCTGGCGGGGGCAGCGCGCGGAACCTCGGACGGACCTCTGGTGGGGACCAGAGCGACTGGACCAAGCTCATCTATTCGCTCAAGGAGAAGACCCTCCTCCCGGTGGTTGTTTTCGCCTTCAGCAAGCGCCTCTGCGAAGAGAGCGCAAACAAGTTGGGCAAGTTGGATCTGAGCACCCCCGCGGAGCGCTCGGAGATCCACTTGTTCCTGGAGGCGAGCATTCAGCGCCTCCAGGGCTCGGATCGGGAGCTCCCGCAGGTCTTGACGATGAAGGAGATGCTCAAGCGGGGAATCGGCGTCCACCATGGCGGACTGCTCCCGATTATCAAGGAGATGGTCGAGATTTTGTTTGGCCGGGGCTTGGTCAAGGTCTTGTTCTCGACTGAGACGTTTGCCATGGGCGTCAACATGCCCGCCCGCACGGTCGTCTTCAATGGCATCCGCAAGCACGATGGCAAGAGCTTCCGCGATCTGCTTCCTGGCGAATACACGCAGATGGCCGGTCGAGCGGGTCGTCGTGGTCTCGACTCTGTCGGTACCGTGATTATCGCCTGCTGGAATGATATTCCCGAGCCGACGTCTCTCCAGACGATGCTCGCGGGCAAGGCCACGTCACTTTCGAGTCAATTCCGCCTCACGTACAACATGATCCTGAACCTCCTGCGCGTCGAAGTGCTCACGGTTGAGGACATGATGAAGCGGTCGTTTTCAGAGTTTCACACCCAGAAGGCCCTGGCATCCAAGCGCGTTCCCCAGCTCATTCAACGGGGTCGCAAATTGCTGGTCAAGCTCGAGCAGGCACTGCGTGATGAGTACCCGCACTTGGATTCCAGCGGTGAACTGGAGGAAATTCGCGGTTTCTACGCTTTGCGGCGACAGAAGCGTGAGCTGGAGAAGAAGTTGGTGAAGTGGATGCTGACGAACCATGCCCAGGCAGCGCGGGCGGCGATCGCCCCGGGGCGGGTCGTGTTGGTGAATGTCAAGGGTCTGCCAACTGACCACTATGCGCTTGTTGTGCGCACGACGGCAAAGCCGACGGAATCCGAGGTGTCCAGTGGCACAGCTCGATTCTCCACAAGAATCGGATTCGACAACACACCAACGGAGGAGGCTGCTGCCAAGCCATCTCGAGGGACGGCCTTGTTCAAAAGTGTCACCGTCGTGTGTCTCTGTCCTGACAACTATGAACCACCCAAGACGGCGTCGTCGGACAACTCAACAAGCGACGACCGACGCGGCCAACAAGCGCTTGGCGGGGGGCGTCTCCTGCGGAACAAGCGGGATGAAGATGACGGTCTCTTTGGAATGATGCGAAGCGGCTCAGGAAAGAAGAAGAAAGGTGGAGCTTCCATTGATGACGTGGATGACGCCGCGGCGACTCTAGAATCTGGTGTGAAAGGGAACATTCTTGGTCGGAACTACGTCGTCCTCGATGTCCCGGAGTCGTGCATTGATGTGGTCAGTTCTCAACTGGCGCCCGTCACAAGTATCAACGTTCGCAACCTCGTTGCAACTTCATCGCGAAAGGAGCTGGCAGCAACGGTGGAGTATCTGACGAAGGTTGAACAGGACAGCGCAGCGACTCAAAAACTCGATGTCGTATTTGTCGACGTTCTCAATGAGCTGAGAATCAATGATCTGGAGGTCGCCACGGCATATTCATCGTGGCAGCAACTTCACTCAATTTTGCTTTCGCACCGCTGCGCATCGGCGACCCCTTCGTTGTTGCGCATCCTCGGCAAAGTGGAGAAAATTTGCAAGTTGCAGGACTACCTGGCACGTCTCAAGCGTGAACTGTCCAATGACTCGTTATCCCTGTTTCCAGATTTCCAGCAGCGTCTGGGAGTCCTCAAGCGACTCGGTTATATCTCGGAAGATGGCGTTGTTCAAGTCAAGGGGCGCGTCGCATGTGAGGTGAACACGTGTGAGGAAGTCGTCCTCACGGAGATGATCTTCGAAAATGTTCTCGTCAACTTGGAGCCGGAAGAGATTGTGGCGGTTCTCTCGGCCTTGATCTTCCAGGAGAAGACTCAAAACGTGCCTACGTTGACGCCGCGTTTGGAGGCAGCCCGCGATACTGTCCAGCGTATCGCCGAGAGTCTTGGGGTGATCCAATTGGAGCAGCATTTGGAAATCGACCCAGCAGTGTATTGCAAAGGCGCCCTGAACTTTGGCCTCATGGAGGTGGTGTACCAATGGGCCCGAGGAATGTCATTCAAGGAGCTCTGCCAACTCACGGACGTCCAGGAAGGCTCCATCGTACGTTGCATCACGCGACTTGATGAGGTGTGTCGCGAGGTCCGAAATGCGGCGCGTGTCATTGGCGACCCGCGCCTGTATCGGAAGATGGAGGTCGCCTCCGAGGCGATCAAGCGGGATGTGGTCTTCGCGAGCAGCCTCTACTTGGCGTAAGGCCGACAAAAACATATCGACAATATAGACCAAGTTGCCCAGCACCATTAGCGTTTAATCATACCGAACGTGCTTTCCGACCGTCGCGATCTTTGTTTTCATGTTGCCGTGTTCTTTGTGTTGTGGTGCGGCGTCCTTTGGCTGTTGCTGAGAGCCGCTCTTTGACTGCCGCCGAGGCTGAGGGCGTCCGCTCTTTTGTTTCTTTTGCGGTTGCTTAGGCTTGAGTTGCCGGGGGCAGTGCCGCTTACCAGTGACCGCAGCACTTGACGATGGGGCGCCAAATACTTCGAGCAACCTCCGGCACTTCACGAGTGATTCTTCGGCGGCCGAGGACGAGCGGGAGTGCGGAAAGTTGGCCTTGGTGAACGTGACCACTACTTCCAGAAGACTTCGCAAGCACGTTAGACGATCGCAGCGCTTGGCGCGATCCGCTACGCGCTCGGCGAATCCAATCAAATCTTGGAGATTCCCAATCAACGCCATGGTGTCGGCCGCGGTGATCCCGACGCCAAGTCCATTCACCACTTCGACGGCCAATTTGAGGCTGGCATCAAAGTCTTGGAGATGAAACGCATCCGTGAGAATGCGGACGAGGGACGTGCAGTCCCGAAGCCCTTGCACAAGCATCGTGAGATCCCCTTGTGACAGTGGCGCGGGTTTGTCCTCGCTCGGGGGCTCAATGATCTCCACGTCATCGTCGTCACTTGCTTCTCCGCAAGTCGCTCGTGTTCCGTCTTCCTTGTCGGTGGTCGTTGCCCGATGCTCCTGCAGCGCAGCGTCCAGACTCTTGCGTGACTTCCTGCGTGATTCCGAAACGATCCCATCATCAGCGTTCAATGAACTAGAGAGAAAAAACCATATACACCGACCAACCACGTACTCGACAAACTTGCGCGTCGAGGGCCATTTCTTGACGAGCCGCCGGAGCGTCTTCTGGAACGCGGGGACCTCCTCGACGTGCGTCACGAGGTTCTCGACCAGGGCCCGACGGAGGATCCGAAACTGGGCCACGACCTGGCGTCGAAATGCTTTGGCGGTGACGGGATCCACCACGCAGTCGGACTCCGCGGGGAGGCCCCGAACGAGGCGTCGGGCGCAGTCGAGCGCGTCGTTGAGCCACGAGCTCCTGCGCTGAGCCTTGAGGATCTTCTCGAGCCGCGCGAGCTCCTGCGTCGCCGCCTCCAGTGGCTACGGTAGTGGTTTGACACGATCGTTTGGTGGTTGGTGAGGTCCTGGCCAGTGGGGTTGGCTCTCTGATGGTCAAGCGTCGCTCACCCGGTGGGAGACCTGAATGAGCCGCTGGACAGCGCACTCGAAGGTGGCCCGATACGCCTCCATCTCCGGCAGGAGCCCCCGCATCCGCTCCTGGACGGCGACTTGGATGGCCGCCTCGGCGGTCCGGAGGAGCTGCTGCGTGGCCTCGCCGACCTGCCGCGCGTGGGCCATGGCCACGGCACAGCGCCCGAGCTCGGCGCGGACGCTCCGGAGCTCGGCCTCCAGGGCCTCGCTGCAGTAGCGCCCGCGGGTCTCGGCGTCCAGGAGCCCGAGGATCCGCTCGCAGCCCCGCACGGGATCGCCCTCGGGCATGATGTAACGCAATATCCGGGAGCTTGCTGCTTGCTGGTCAAGGAATGATCATTGCAACAGGCCTTAGTGAGGACTGGGAGGGCTTTTGGCCAATCATATCGACTGAATTCGTCGAGTTTCCGGAATTTCACAAACCGTAATTCCACATACGAAAAACACACGCATACGGTGTTTTTCGTTGACAAATACCAATACCGTAAAATTGCTCTAAAACCAGGTCCCGCCAATTATTTAATTGCTCTTGGGTAGGCTCACCTGAATGACCTTGCCCTGGAATCGATAGCCATCCATCCGCAGCGCGGCCTGAAGCCCCTCGGCGCTGCCAAAGCGCACCACCGCCACGCCCACGGTGCTTCCGTCCTCCATCGTCGGCATCCGCACCGAGAGCACGGGCCCCGCAACGCCAAAGTACGACTCAACCTCCTCCTGGCGGGTGTTCCAGGGCAGATCCGAGACGTACGCCTCGTGGATGCTGTCGAGCGCGGCCACAAAGCCCGCGTGCTCTTGCTGCTGCTGCCGCTCGACCTTGACGATGATGTTGTCCGGATCGGGTCGTGGTCGCTTGACCCGGCGGTCATCGAGCACCTCGCGCGTGTCACTTGACCGAGACTGCTGCTGCTGCTGCGAGGCCGCCAGTTTGTCCTGGATGAGCGATCGGGAGCTCCTACCCAGCAAGCAAATTTGTGAGTCAGGCACGCGTGCAGTTTATTCCCTGCATGGTGATGTTGTCGTTCGTACCTGGCAAAGTCGGCGATATCACTGGATGAAGTCTCAAAGTTCGCGAGCGCGTTGTCAAGCGCCGAGAGCTCGACCAACTTGGTCGATGGGCTCAAGAGCACAGCCGAGACAAAGTGATCCAGCACGAGCACGAGATCCTTGCGCTGTGGCTTGTCGGGCGCGAATGTCTTGAGCACCGCGGCGATCGTACTCAGGTCCCGGACGCTCTTGGTGATCCACGAGTGACTGCTATGCTTCTTCGTGAGGCGATGCTGGATCTTGCTCGAGAGCTTGGCGATCTTTTGCTGGTCATCCAGGCCACTGACGTTCCCATCCACGCTGCTGGCGACGCTGTCAGTCCGCACGCGGTTGCTCTCCTCGGGCTCGTGGGCAGCCTGCATCTACCCGAGATCACGCACAATCATGCGACCGTGAGAACTTCCGCCAGCGTCATCACCCCATGAAAGCCCACGAACCTGCTTCTGCTCGCTGATAAAGGCCCCGAGGTCATCTGAGAACTTTTTGTACTCGGCGTGAATGGCCGCAAAGGTCGCAGCGTTGGTCTCGCTGAGGGGGACGTCGAGCTTCTGGATCGCGTCCTGGACCTCGAGAGCGCTCTCGACGCTCGCCAGACAGACCTGCATCTTCTCCTTGAGGTTCTTGAGCTCATCCTCGATGGCCGACGAGCAATAGTCCCGCAGGGCATCGCCCCCGACGCGCGCGAGGATCCGCTCGAACCCGCTCATGCTCAATCACAATTGGAACGAAGTTGCTGTGGCCACTACATGTGGTGATTTACCGTGGGTGCTTCTATTAAAAGACTGTGGTGGCCAATTGGGTCTATTTCAGTAGATAGTACACAGCACCCTTTACACATCCACCCGCTCATACACGTCGAGCTCGGCACGTTGCTCCTCGAGGCGCTGGATGCGCTGCTGCTTGCGGCGGGTGTTCTGAGGGATCTCGCCCGCATACTCGAGGAGGAAGTCGATGCACTCACTCACGAGCTTGCCCCGCTGCTCGGTCCACGAGCTCTTGCC
>JAADYI010000791.1:0-12611 GCA_023338185.1 Lagenidium sp. CBS 127285
CCCCCCCCCCTCCACCACCACCACCTTTGCTGCACGCACAAACAGTCTCGCGCCACCGTCAGGTCATGAACCTCTACGACAAGCGCCCGATGATCGCCCAGGACGTCTGGGTCGCCCCGAACGCCACGGTCATTGGCGACGTCGAGATCTGCAACGACGCGTCGATCTGGTACAACGTCGTCATTCGCGGTAGGTGCTGCGTTCTTCATGCCGCTGTGACCTGTGGGGTGGCTCTAATGGATCGGCACACGCACGCAGGTGACCTGAACCAGGTTCGCATCGGCAACCGCACGAACGTCCAGGACCGCACGGTCATCCACACGGCCAGCACGACGGCCCCGGGTCTCTCGCCCGGCACGTCCATCGGCAATGACGTGACCATTGGCCACGGCTGCACGCTCTACTCGTGCACGATCGAGCACAACTCGCTCATTGGCATGGGCTCGATCATCCTCGACGGCGCCCTCGTCGAGTCGAACTCGATCGTCGCCGCCGGCAGCGTCGTGCCCCCGGGTCGCCGCATCCCGTCGAACCAGCTCTGGGCGGGTAACCCGGCCAAGTACATTCGCGACATCTCGGAGGATGAGGTCAAGGACATTGCCAAGCAGGCCGCGGACTACAAGAACATCGCACAGACCCACAGCGACGAGTTCCTGCCGTACGGCACGGCCTACCTTGATGTACGTGGTTTGGTATCGTTTCGGTGGTGTCGGCGTGTGTGAACCAGAGCCTCACCCCCCTGGATGGTTGCAATCGTGCAATGTAGGCCGAGCGCATCAAGGCCGAGGGTGGCAAGTTGTAAACAGACGATCCCGTGTCGGCCTCGTTCTCCCCTCGCGAGCATGGCGTTGACGTGGTGTCGTTGAATCCCCCCCCCCCTACCTGCCTGGAGCGAAAGTCAATTACAGATACGAACAAAGACCCTTCATCTCCGCGGTTTTCTCGCTCGCCTGCGTGTCGTTGGACAGACATTCGATGGCTCTATCCTCCTATTCGTCCTCGTCTGCGGCTCGTATCCGCCGCTGCTTCTTCTTCTTCTGCGCTGGGCCCTTAGTGGATCCCTCACCATCGGTCGTCGCCCGGCGCTTCTTGAATCCGACGTCCTTATCCGTGCGGATCATGATCTCCTCCTCCCGGGCTTGGCGGGCGCTGGCCGAGTCGTTCTCGAGGTCGACGCCCTTGTAGCTCCCGCCCCAGGGATTAAAGGCCCCGAGGGCATTGTCCCCTTGGCCGGAGAAATCCTCCAGCGCCTCCTTGCGCCGCTCGTCCTCGGCGACCCGGGCCATCTCAGCGGCCTCTGCGGCCTCGCGCTGAGCCACGGCCTCGTCACTCTCGTCGATCTCGCGGACGACCACCGTGCTCCACTCGCCCATGCCCGTGGTCTGATCCACCGGCACGTGGGCCTCCTCGATCGTCGCGGCCTCGCCCTTGCGGAGCCGCTCGAGCATCCGCTCGGCGTCCTCGATCGTCATGTCCTCGGGGAGCTTGATCCGCAGGCGGTCGCTCCGGAGATCCCGCTCGGTCGTCGGCTCGGTCTCGCCGGGGCGGAGGTAGGTGATCACAAAGCGACGAAAGACCAATGCGGTGTTGGGGATCTCGTGGACGGTCGCGCTCTCGATCAGCGCATCGAGCCACGCCTCGTCCTCCTCGACCCAGATCTGACACGCGGATCCCTCGAGGAGCTGGTCCTGCGGCATCGTCTCATCAGATTTCCTAGTCGCATATCACCACCAGAGCTGAGTTATTGCCACGGACCTCATGCTTCTTGCCCTCGAGGTAGACGGTCCCGCGGACCGCGTAGACGCCCGAGTCGTCCTCTGGTGTCGACTCCACTGCGCCATCATCTGGCTCCTCCTCGGTGTGTGCCCTGTGCTCCATGGAACCTGCGCGCGCGTCCTCGCGTCGCGATCGCGGACCGCCATCGGGTTTGGGCTGCTGGCGCCGAGTGGATGGCGGAGGCGGAGGAGCCGGGGGGAGTCCCTGGCCGGCGAGGTCCTGCGCGAACTTGGCCTGTGCGGTCCGCTCGATCTCCCGCAGCTGCTGCTGCAGATCCCGCTCAGCGTACGCAGCATCGGACTTGGCCTTGCGCTTCTGCTTGAGGGTATTCTCGACCATATCCCTGTGCTTGCGGCCCTGCTCATGATGCCGGATGCTCTGCACACGCGACGCAAAGGACGTTACACAACCACCAGCTGAGAGATCCCCACACCACCTATCGCCCATTCCGGTCACGTACGCCCTTGTCGCCCTGCATCCACACATTGCAGTGCTTGCAGTAGTGCCGCTCATTGGACTTCCAGTAGTCGGTCATGGTGGAAGCAGGTGGCCAACTCCCAGGATCAGCACACAGAGGTTACGTTCCCAATGCGTACCCCTCGATCGTACTGTTGATCCTTCGTATCCAGATACCTTCCAAATTTTATCTCCTCAATTCATTGGCTGACCGCATTTTGAATTGTTAGTGGTGTTTGGTTTGGTTGGTTGGTGGCTGGGCCCAGGGGCTGTCCTCAGTCAGAGTCGACGGCAATGTGGATGGCCCCGTTGACCCAGTCGTGATTCTTTAGAAGACGCAGAAACAACAATGGCCAACAGAGCTGGTGCGTTCTTTTGCCGAGTGGATGCCACGGCCACCACGAGCAACAGGGAGACACTGACCCCCGATGCCCTTCCTTCTCCTTGATGACCTGGTGCAGGACGTGGTGGTCTTACGGGCGCGAAGTTCCGCATGACGCTCGGTCTCCCGACCGGCGCCGTCATGAACTGCGCGGACAACTCGGGGGCCAAGAACCTCTACATCATCGCCGTCTGCGGGATCAAGGGTCGCCTCAACCGCCTCCCGGCCGCCGGTGTCGGTGACATGGTCCTCGCCACCGTCAAGAAGGGTAAGCCGGATCTTCGTAAGAAGGTCATGCCCGCCGTCGTCATCCGCCAGCGCAAGTCGTGGCGCCGCAAGGATGGTGTGTACCTCTACTTCGAGGACAACGCCGGTGTCATCGTCAACCCCAAGGGCGAGATGAAGGGCTCGGCCATCACTGGCCCCGTCGGCAAGGAGTGCGCGGACCTCTGGCCCCGTATCGCCTCGAACGCTGGTTCCATTGTGTAAATTAAAAGGATTATCCCCCCCGCGCGATCTCGCTGAATAAAGAATCCCGGCCTTTGTCCTTTTCGATCCAACGCGCGGCGCGCGCCCTTTAGGCCTTTTTCTTCTTGCCCTTTTTGGCGGCCTTGGCCGCGGCCTCTTCTTCCAGCCGGCGCCGCTCTTCCTCGGCTTTGGCCTCGTCCTTGATGTCCTTCTTGAGCTGCTTGAGGATGTTGGCCCCGTCCTCGAGCAGGTTGGAAGCGACGCCTTCGACAGCCGACCCCGCGTCCTGGTTCATCGTCCCGCACATCAGTCCCAACCCAGTCGCCGCAATACAAACAGACCCACGGACACTCACCACCGCTGCCTGAATTCGCTGGTTCCGGAGCTCAAGGGCCTGGAGCAGTGTCGGGACCTCGGTGCCGTCTTCAAAGCGATAGCCGTGGACGACCTCGACACCAGCGTCGGTGGTCGTGGACAACGGCGTGAAGGGCTGCAGGCACGCCTCGAGCTGGACCTCGGCACTGAGGCGATCCCGGAGCGCCATCGACGCCGTCAAGAGCTTGTCGTTGACCCCGAGGCGCTGGGCCTCGTCGATGCTTGCCTCGAAACGGGCAATCTCGCGGCGGTGGATCTTGGTCCCGAGCTCGATCTTGGCGCACATGGCCTGACAGCCAAAGAGCGTGCACTCGGCCTCGGCGCTCCGGATGACCTGCACGCCGAGCATGAGCATCTCCGTGTCCACCGATTCGCGGCGCGCCCGGAGCAAGGCCGTCTTGAGGGGCTCAACGAGCGACCGCACGCCAATGGGCCGGACAACCATGAGCGCCTTGATCTCCTCCTGCAGGGCCACGTGTGCCACCAGCCGATGATACGTCTGCTTGGCCCGCTGGATGAGCTCCCGGTCCACAGCCTTGAGCTGCGCCGCCTCGATCGCCGTATACAAGGCCTCCGCGTCCGTCTGGCTCAGCGTCAGGGCTCGGAAGATCGCCTCGTTGGTCAGCAGTCGCCGGCGGGACTTTGCCTGCTCGCCATCGTCCGATGTGGCCGTCCGTGGTGGCTCGACGCCGTCCATCTCCGAGACTCCCGCGCCCGCGTCAGCGATCATCGAATCGCCTCCTCCAGCTGGATCCCCTCCATTCGCGGCCTCCACTGCTGTGCTCGTCGTCGGACGGCTCTGCGCTGCCTGCGTCGGTGGTCGGGACGGATGCGGAGGCGCAGCGTGACTGGCCTCCTGGATGATGCGGAGAGTGCTCTGGATGATCTCGAGCTTGGTATCGAGGACATTGCGAAGATCTTGCTCGGTCTTGCCCATCTCGCTCGCGCACTCTTGGCAGTACCGCATCGCACGTACCACCGCGCTGGTCGAGGCCGTCCCAGGGCGGAGGAGCTCGACGGCCGTGTGGATCTCCGTGATGGACGAGCAGGGCTTGACGTCGCAATAAATGTTGTGGCAGTGCTGGCACAGACTCGGGCGACGAAACTTACTGAACGACTCCTTGCACCACTCGCACGTCGTGTGGCTCTCAAAGCGCTGAAGGAGCTTGCGACAGCCCGGGTCCGTGACGAGGTCCAAGGGGCGATTCCCGTAGCGATTGCGCTGGCCGATGGTCGCCGCGTTTGCGAGGAGGATCTCGATAACCTCCCGGTGCCCCCCCGAGCACGCGAGGTGGAGACAGCGGTTGCCGATCGGGTCTGCGTCTTCAAGCCCGTACCCGGCGTGGAGGAGGATCGTCACGATCTCGGCGTGGCCCTTGTAACACGCCCAGTGCAGCGGTGAGTTGATCCCATTCGCCACGGCCTTGGATTTGGTCGGCGACGCCGACATGAGCCCGAGGCTCGTCGCGCTTCCATTGCCATTGCTGCTGCTGCTGTCCCCATTGCTGAGGTGGTGGTCACTGTTGCTGTGCCCGACTTCATCGAGGGACTCAGCGCTCGCGGAGCTTGACTTGAGGTGGTGACTAGTTGATGAGTTCTCGTTTCCCTGGTTCGGCTCCCGCGTGATTGTGGAAAACACCGAGTGGCGCTTGCTGCTCTTGACGTACATGCCATCGGCGCCGATCGCCAGGAGGTACCGGACAACCTGCCCCACACCACGGTCACGTCAGCCCCCGCCCTCCAGAGAATCCACGCGCACGTCAATCCAACGGACATCAGCGTTGCCGCTGTAGGCCGCGGCAGCCACGGGCGTCCACCCGGTCTTGGTCATAAATCCCGCAGGGGCCCCCTCGCTGATCTGCCGCTGGACGATACCGAGGTCCCCATCGCGGCAGCTCTGGATCAGCCGCGTCCCGCGATCAATGTCCGCCGGGGACGCGCTCTGCTGGTACAGGGGCTCGGTGCGGAGGACGATGGCCTCCACGGGGGCCCCGTCGTCGTCCTCTTCCTCCTCCTCCATCGCCGGGTCCACGTCGGCGTGCTCCATGCTTGTTGAGCACTGGACGATTTGAATGAATGAATTTGTGATTGATGCAATAACGACCTTTCGTGATTGGGTTTCGTAGAACCTTTGATATTCAATACTTTAGGAAGTTTTGGAGGGACCCAGGTGAATTGCGACTGTGGACCGCACAGCTCACACTCAAATTCATCCAAGTGCATCATGGTAATGACCGCGCCGATGATCGATGACCGCCTTCGCCACCCGCTGACGCGCGCTCGTTTCCCCGATGCAGGCGAATCAGGC
Organism: Lagenidium sp. CBS 127285; assembly: GCA_023338185.1. Classification (NCBI taxonomy): domain Eukaryota; phylum Oomycota; class Peronosporomycetes; order Pythiales; family Pythiaceae; genus Lagenidium; species Lagenidium sp. CBS 127285. Next base: position 5,766 of record JAADYI010000791.1, read on the forward strand.
GGCCAAGAAGGCCCAGCGGGCCTCGGCCTCCCTCAGCGCGCGCCTGCAGCAGTGGATCCTCCCGATCAATGTACGCGCTCGTGTTGCCCCGCGCGCAACTACTCGTCGCGCCGGAAGATGACCCCATTGATTTTTTTCCCGTTTTGTTGGAGCAGGTGCTATACATTGTCTACCGACTCCTGTGGCACTACGCGACCGTGACGCGCTGGACGGTCTTTGGTTACCTCTTCCTCGCCAGCACGACGTACCTCTCGTACTCGTGGGTCGTTGGCGCAGCAGAGGAAGGCGGTACCAGCGAGTACGCGATGGACGTGCTCCTCGTCACACTCTTTGTCCACGGCGGGCTCATCGTCTCGGACTACTTTTGGTACGCGTACCTGGTGGTAAGTGCCTCTGTGTTGGAGATGTGATGGCTGCGATGGGCATCCAAACAAATTCATTGTGCCATCCCCTCAGATTCCCGGATACCTGCTCTTCCTCGGCGGTCGGATGCTTCTCAACTACGTCTTCACGCCCGATGCGGCGGAGGAGGCGGAGCTCGACCCTGCCGCGCTGAAGCGTAAGGAGAAGGCAGAGCGCCGCGCGCAGCGGCCGAAGTTCAAGATGACCAGGTAGGCCGCAACGAGAAGTCGGGTGCTGATCTCAATCGCGATGTGTTTTGGCTCTTCAGTTGGTTTCAGCATCGTGGACACTTCTGAAGAGCCGAAACACATCGCGATTTTTTATTAAAATTACCTCGTCCTTACCTTAACTACAGCTTCCATGGCGGACGTCCTGGAGCACTTGTCGGTGCGGGGGCAGTCGATGCCGAGACCTTCTTCTTGTCCTTGCCACCAGAAACGTTGCGAACAAGCATCGGCACTGGTGGCGGTTGCACACCAGGCAAAGTCGACTTGTTCGGTGGCGACAAGCAACCGCCGACTCTTCTCTTGATGCTTTCGACTGTGGCGTCGGTGAAGGGCAAACTTGAGGGGTGATCGGGATCTTCCAGCGGATGGCGTGCGATCTCAAACAACAACTCATCGGGTAGGCGATGCAGCAGCTGAGAGGACGAGGAGTCAATGATACGAGCCATGATGCACAAGTTCTCGGCAGGTCACATACCTGAAGAGCCACTGAGATCAGTTGATCGGACTGCAGCGGCGGGGCAAACCGTGAGCTCAAAATTTTCATTAGATCCATGTCCCTGCAAGAGTCACGAACAAGTTAGATCTCACACAGCACCAATATTGGAATACGAGCACGTACTTCTGAAGCAGTTGCTCCCGCAAAAGAACCGTATGAGCAACTGCGAGCACAACTACGAAGTGAACGCCTACAGCGAAGAGCTTGAACAACACAAGAAGCTCGTCATCTTATCACCAGTGCAAAAAAAAAAATTATCGCTCTCACGTACAACATCCCAGACACGAAGAAGTTCTTGCAGCGGCGGCACGCAGGCAAACAAACTCAGAATGAGCGGCAGCGCGTAGATGCGTCCGGTGATACCTCGTGAGCTCAAATGGCGATAGAGCTCAGGATCGATGACCTCAAGGCAACGATCCACGAGGATGCAGCCATTCTCGACCCCCCGAAGTTGTGGGGCCATGTATTTGGGGCAGTGCCGCAGGATGAGCTGGCAGAACGTGTGATACGCGTCTTCCTCCGGCATCGCGTACAGCAGTGGCGCGCAGAGGATGTTCATCCCCTGTACATAACTGCAGGAATCCGCATTTCGGCACCAAGTCAATCGCGTTTAGAAACGTCGCCAGCAGCGTCAATCTGAAACGCGATTGTATCTCACCGGACGTAGCTCGGTCGGTCGTCGCTGCTTTCGTCGCGATCCGATTCATCTGGAATCTGCTTCAAACGTCATCACTCAACTTGCTTGGTGCACAATGCAATGCAAGCCACATACCAGGTCACTGAAGAATGCATTCAACAGTCGCACGAGCTTTTTCTCCGGGACGCGCTGCGCAAACTTGGCGTCTCCGCGGAACGTCCGAAAGGTGTCATTGCGGATGTCGGCGTCGTAATGCGACGCACCCCGCTGGACTAGTCGTGTGTACTTAGGACGATCGATGTCCGCGTCCTCGACGCCGAGGAAGACTTTCCATATCCGCCCACGAAGCGAGCAGCCGCCGTCGAGAACCGCATCTGCAGAGGTCGCCGGATCTCCGGCGCTCGCGCTGGCGACGGTGACCTCATCACGGGGCAGACCGAAGACAATGGCCATCCGCTTGAGCTCCCGCCAGCGCTCGTACTTGGACTCGATGACGTTGTTGGACTCATCTGCGCGAAAAATCCGTCAAGCTCTCGCGTTACCCGCGGCCGCAAGTGTGCTCAATCTGAGCGCTGTTACCACACACGCACCGAGCACTGGGCCTCCCTGCAGTAGGGCCAGATACCGCCGCCGAAGCTACGGAGCCAACGCATCATCCGGAGGGACTTTCGTCAGATATGTGCTCGCGGCCGAACTCGGGGGTAGCGCCACGCTGCGTCTCTACATGGGCATCCGATGGCGCGAAGGCTGCCGGCTCCGTCGCCGCCGTTGTCGCGGTGGGCTTCATGCCGTTGGCGTTTGTCGTGTGATGTGTGCCTGATAAAACGATCAAACAATACAAGACCCAATATGACGTGGTCAACACCAATTTGGGTCATCGACCATCACTCCCCGATCGATATCAATGCCACTTGGAGCGAATGGAGGTGTCATTCGAGAACGCATTCGCTCGACGCAATCTACGACGGACATGCGCGAGCCCCCGACGACGAGGGCGTCCACGACGAGCCCCTCCAGACGCTCGCCTGTGGCAGGTGCGTCTGTGTCTATCGCCGCGCGCTCGCGCGGGGTCCGACGGCGGCGGGAGGAGAGCGCAACGGCCACGATCGAGATCGAGGAACTCGACTCGGATGTGATGCGGCAGAACTCGTACAACTACTTCCAGCGCCACACGACACGCGGGGGCAACGGGCGCAGTGGTCATGGATCAAGCCGAAAACGCCAGCGGACGCTCGCGGAGCAGCTCGAGGAACTCTGCCTCCAGTCGCATCGACGCAACGGCAACTTGCAAATCGGACGCAGCACCGGCAGCAACAGCAGGAGCCTCCGGCGCGGGTCGGGACTGTCGGCTGCCTCGTCCCCATCCTCGAGTGACTCTCCCTCCAGTGCGTTTTTCGTGGCCGCTGCGAATGGCGACGACGTGGACATGGATGGCTCCGTGCCGAGTCCTTCCGGGACGGAGGCCGATGCCGACGACGACGACGACCTCGAAGACGCCGATGCGGATGGCCCGCGCAATTCGCACAGTCAACGCTTTGAGGTGCTTGGAGGCGTGGCGGATGGGGTCAAGGATATGTTCTTCAGTACCCCCGGGGGGCGGCAGCGGCCCATGGACCGAATGTTTCGTCATTACGTGACGATGGCAGCGTGAGTGATTCCGACACACGGACGAACTGTCGGAGACTCTCAAGCCCCAACAGCCCTCAGCTTGACTAACGGCCCTTGTCCTTGTTCTGTGTGTAGCGCCCGATCCGATCCGACCACGCTCCGCGGCGATGCGATCGTCCCATTCCGCACGGGGCCGACGAGTCTCGAGTTCCCCTACTCGCTGTTCACCCCCGAGCAGATTCAGGATCTTCGCGCTCGTCACAACCGCAAGAAGAAATCGCGTCTGACGCGGGGAACGGGCCCCGGGGACCACCTCAATGTAGAAGGGCAAGGGACCGCCAGTGGGGACCAGAGCTGGCGATTCGAGGAGCTCGATAGCAGTGACGAGGCCGATGTGAGCAGCGCCGCCGAGGACAGCGACATGGACCTGTCGGGGGACGGCGACGAGTCGGCCCCTCACCACGCTGGGAAACTCTCCCACGGCGAGTGGTTCCTCGAGGACGAGGACATTTGACCACTGCGCGCGATGACGGCGCATTGAGTTGAATACATTGGGATTTCCTAGCGTTATTACAATCGCACCGCTCTATTGCCGACCTCTCTGCATGTGGACACAAAATGAATAGTAAAAACTCAACACGCGCATGTGGGCAACATGATCACGGTCAAAGGAAGGACCTGAACACGAGCCAGAGGAAGACGATGAGGAGGATCGCGATTGTGGCCATCAACGCCTGCTGGAGGAGCTGGTGACGACGCCACTGGCGCTCGATTGCCGGGTCCTTGGTCGTGACGACGACCTTGTGCGTCGGGTGCTTGGCATCGTGGTGAACGAGGACCGTGTCCCAGTCCTCATGTGACTGGATCTCAAAGTGCCCCCCCGAGACGGTGACAGTGTAGCCAAGGGGGTACTGGCAGTGGGGCACGTGAAGGACCGTGGGCTCGAGGATCTGCTCGGCCATCTTCCACGTGTCGGTGGCGTATTCGAGCTCGTATCGTCGGCGGCGGAGATCAAAAGCCGAAATGCGGGGACAACCAGCAATCTTGGACGCGTGGGGGCGGGCAATGGCCAGGAGGGCCCGGGCTGCGGCGTCATCGTCATTGCGCGGGCCCCGGGGATCGACTGGGCGCTGGCGGAACTGGTGGGCGTGGTCGTCGCTGACGATGCTCAGGTCCTCGAGGTTCCACAGATCTCCAAACTTGTGGAGGTTGTCCGACGTGTAACACCAGAGCGTATACGACAAGAGATTGGCCTCAAGGCACGTGATCGTGTGGTCGAGAGCGTCAATCTGCGCGCTAAAGTCCCCAGTGCGGTACGCCCGAGCCCCGTTGAGGTTGAAGGGGATGCCCGTCTCGCCGATCAGTGTCGGGGCATTGTGCATCTGCACGCGCCCAATGTCCTTGATCTTGGCGAGCTGGCGCTGGTGCATCCGTCGGACGGCCTGGCGACCGAAGGCCGGGAACTTGGTCGCAGGGTCCACCGAGAACCACGGCCGCCAGGTCTGGAGAAAGAGCGTGACGCCGTCGTACCAGTGTGTGGCGTTGATCGCCCGGGGGAGGGACTCGGGGGCGATCTCGGGGAACTCGCTGGGGCTGAACTCGAGCGGCGGGAGCTCCACAAAGACCATGGTGTTGGGGAGGATCGCCCGGATCGTCTCGGCAAAGCGCCGGGCAAAGGGCACGTAGCACTCCTTGCCAAAATCAACGTGGGCAAAGTAGTCCGGTCGGAGGAGCTCGGGTTCGTTGGTCGTCGGGTGGAGGCGCCAGACGCCCTCGTCCATCCACACACACCGGTGACCGGACTTCCACGCCCTCGTGCCCTGGGGGTCGACGCGGACGAGGCGATCGGGGCGTCCGAGGACGTGCTGCCGGAAGCCATTGGACCAGCTCCCGACGACCTGCGCGTGACCATCGGCGAGGCACATGCCCTGGAAGGGCGTCGGGGCGAGGTTATACTTGAGCTCGTGGGCGTGGAAGCCCCGGGTGAGGTCCTGGACGCCGATGAAGCCCGCCGAGGGCTCGTTCATGGTCCCAAAACCCACGAGGTTGGGGAGGCCAACGAGGGCCTCAGCGAGGGCCCCCATGGCCCCGAGGTAGTGCGACTGGAGAAAGTCCTGGACCTGCTCGCCATTGACGTGGCAGCGCGGGGCGAGGCGCCGCCCCCCGTAGAAGAGCGTGAACATGGTCGCCGCGGCGTACTTGAAGTAGTTGGTCGGCCAGATCATCGCCGGGAACTCCTTGACCGAGGTCCCGCACGCGGTCTCGAGGCAGAGCGCGGCCTGGGTCACGGCAAAGTGCCGGGGCTCGAGGCCCAGGCACTCGAGCGTCCACAAGGGGGCCCCGTCGCCCCCGGTCCAGCGGGACCACACGTCCTGGTGGGGGTCCACGTAGACCCGGAGGCCAAAGTCATGGGCCCGCGTGAGGAGCGCCCGGAGGTACGTGAGGTAGGCGCGGTCGTACTGCCCCGGGCCCGCGTGCTCGATGGCCTCCCACGTGACGATGACCCGGAGGAACGTGAGCCCCCAGCGCCGGAGGCGGGCAAAGTGCAGATCGGCCTCGGCGAGGGGGAACGGGCGATTCACGAACGAGGCCGTCGGGGCCCCATCGAAGAACGCCCGCTGGTCCGCGGCCAGTTGGGGGTCCGTGTGGCCGTAACCCGCGGGGAGCTTGGACGAGCCCCCGAGGTTGACCCCACGGAGGATCTCGACGCGGCCGTGGGCGTCCACAAAGTGACCGTGGCGGATCCCCAACCCCCCCGAGAGGACCGCGGCCGCGGTTGTGGATGACCGGGGACCACCACCGCCAGTGACCGAATCCCGGGTGGCCGAGAGCCGCGAGTCGATGGAGAGCCGGTGGCTCGCGAGCTTGGACGAGCTGGTACTTTGCGTGGTCATCGTCGGCTGGGGCCCTCCTGCGGTAGGAAGTGTGTCGTATGAGGCCGTTGGTCGACCGTCGATCAGGTGGGGGATTGGAGGGTTTCGGGCGTGTATGTCGGTCGGTCCACCTTGAGGTTCGCCCGGAGCTGGTTTGTCGAAGTGAACACGACACCAAAGGACAAACGACTTGATGCATCGATTTTTTGGGACAGGGATTATTGACCAATCAGTATTTGTGCCGTCAGTCACCCTTGAGAATATCCCAGAGTCGCGACCCGGGACATGAATAGGTAGGGAGGGCACTTTGACCGCCACAAGATCCTCGACAACGATCTCGAAGGATCCATGATCTTCGCGCAGGGGCAGGACCTGTCCCCTCGGACCATGCATGTATCCTCGTCAAATCTACTGTGACGCAGCTCGCATCCTGTTGTCGGCTCTTGCTTTGAATTGTCACTGGGTGTTGACCGAAATTAACCTCCATGACCTACCCAATCGAATTTAATTCTGGTTTCTTTTTTATTTCGCTGGCCGACGATTGCCACAAGCCTTTTCCACAAAAGTCACAAAACCAAAACAACTAACTCTCCCCCCCCCCCC
>JAADYI010000792.1:0-12608 GCA_023338185.1 Lagenidium sp. CBS 127285
ACGGAGATTGCGACTTGTGGAGCAGTGGGGACAAGACGACCACCGTCCAGGAGGGCGACAACGATGGGGACGAGGCGGACACGAGGCGCGAGCGGCAGTGCAGCAATGTCGATGCGGCCAAGCGGCGGGCAATACTCGATGTTTTTTATTGATGAGTACTGGAGCCACCAGACACTGTCATAACCGAATTACTCACTACTGTTGAATATGAACATTTATCACTGGCATAATCGAATCAAGTGAGAGGAAAATAGCAAAGAAACGCTGCAGGACATCCACATGGATCAGAAGCAGAAGTCCACATGCGCGTACCAAATACAAGCCCCTATCATTCTTTCGATAATCATGACAAGTACCGGTATCCACACCGGTTTACGAATTTTCTTTTCCTTGAAGCGACACACACAAATCGCGCCATCCGCGCAATCACCAGCGCTTTGCATCTCGCTGCTCGCCGCTCGCCCGGATCGTCCGTGTCTCGATCCCCCCCCTGCCCGTCGCCACCACCACCGCGCGTGCATTGTCGTTGCCGTCTCCGTTTTCATCCGAATCGCACGTCGCGACCACGTGGTAATGTGGGGGGCCAAGGTCTCGCCACTGTCGCTCGACGCGTGCGAGCCCCATGCCACCACAATTGCGGACAAGACTGTCGTCTGGGGAAAGAACGGGTGCTCGCCCGCGTCATCGACGGCGGGCGCCCGCGAGTGCGATCGCTGGCGTCACTTGCTCCTACAGCAGCGGGACTACGTCGCCAAGCCCACGGCGTATGCCCCGTACGCGCGCCAAGAGGAGCACCCGCTCTCGGATCAGCGGGAAGTGCTCGTGGCCAAGCTCGCGGCCGTCCGCGACGTCCGTCGGCGACTTGTGTTCCTCGGTCCCAGCAAGTCGACGCCGCCCGGTGCCGAAGCTCCAATGTCCAATCAGGATGATGACGTTGGTGGCCACCGTGCGACGCACGAGGCGACCGCAATGACAACGGAGCCGGTCGAGACCATCGAGACCATGGACATAAACACTCGCGTCGCCCTCTCGACGTCTCCGCTGGTCTCGGCGTGGCGCATGGCTGAGCCGGGGATCGCGGGCCTCGGGGCCATGGAGTCGTTGCTCTTTGCCTTCTTCAGCACGAGCGAGCTCGTGGTCCTGAGCGGCGTCTGCAGGGCCTGGCACGCGATCGCTCGGGACGATCACTTCTGGGAGCCCCTGCTCTTCACGCCCGTCGAGCGGTATCCGCTCCGGCGCTTTCTCGGCCTCGAGCGGACCCCGTTGCCGGCGATCCAGGTCTTCATCATCTTCAACAAGCTCCAGGCCAGGCTTCAGGTGCTCTGCCCGGTGACCGACGATTCCCCGGGACAGACCAATGTCCCTCGGCCGTTCATCGACCTCATGCGACACCGTCGGGCCGCCGTCGCCGCCGCGGCTGCTCACGAAGCGCCAGGTCCGCGGGGGGCTGTGGATGCCTTTGCGATGGCCCACCGGGCGATCCGTCGGACACCAGCGGCCCAAGGTGCAAGCCAAACGGCGAGCGCGCCAGCGACCGCGACAGTGGGCGATTTGCCCCAAGCGCCGATCTCGAGGGACCTCTACACGCAGTCGGTGCATCTCTTGAGCAACCGCATCGGGGGATTCAGCAGGGCCACGTTTGAGCAGGCAGGCGGCGGCGGCGGCAGCGTGCGGAATGGCGAATACGAGGACGTCGAGACCAACGACGAGGACGCCCCGCGCCGCGGGTTCCCGCGGGTGGCGCTGAACGACGTCGAGCACGCGCTGCTCTTCAATGCCCGCACCAACGGCGAGAACGACGATGGCGACGACGACGAGCGCGCGCTTGCGGTGGCGGCCCACGGGCAGTTGGGGCTGCAAATGTTCGAGATGCTCGAGGAGCACATGCACGAGCCCCGGCCGCCGATCGTGATGCTCCGACCCCAGCGGGAGCCCCCCGATGGGCCCCCGGTGGTGACGCTCGCGGACGGCTCCAAGCGTCTGCGGCTGTCATCGTGGCTATCGACGCAGCCCCGGCCGCTCCCTGAGCACATCTTCCGCTCCTTCCTCCGGCAGCTGCTGATCGCCATCGCGACCCTCGAACGCGACGGCTGCGTGCACGGGGATATCGCGATGAGCAACATCTTTGTGCTGTCGGCCACGGGCCTCGAGGGGAACCGAGAGCTGGCAGGGGCAACTGACGGGGACGTGATCATGGCCGACGTTGACGACGACGAGCACAACCACGCCTCCCACAGTGAGGCGACCGAGGACAAAGGCGGCGCCCCGGGGTGCTGCCCGATCTTCCAGCTCTACTGCCTGCGCTCCGTGAACACGTGGTTCATCGACGGCCTGAGCTCTGGTAGCGACAGTCGGCGGCCCTCGCGTCGGCACCGGCGCCAACATCACCAAGCCGATCCCCCAGGGGGCCACAACGAGAACGACGACGATGACGACGACGATCAAGAGGTCACGCAGCAAGCGGCAGTGCACCACCACCATCAAGCTCCAGCACCACCCCCACGTGCCGCGGCAGCAGCTCAAAATGCACGACAGCAACCACACCAACTGCAGGAACCGGAGCCTCAACTGCGTCCCCACGCGTGGATCCCTCGGATTCTCCATCGTCGACTCACGGGCCTGCCCCAGGGCATGGTCCGGGCCTTCCTCCGCGTGGCTGGACACGTCTGGCTCCACAACAACCCCCAAGAGTTCTCCCGGAGCCTTGACCTCGCGCAGGTCTTTCTCCAGCCGTCGCTGTATCCCCCCGGCCTTCGGGCCCTTGTCGAGTACGCCGAGTACCTGCTGTCCCGACGCAAGGCCACGGCCACGCGGCTCCTGGCCCACGCCTACGTCCAGGGCCTTCGGTGGCCCATGCGCCATCGTCGTCAGTCCCCGTCGTGGGTCATCCACTACTCGCCCCTACGGCCACGAGACTACCCCGACCCCGACCACTACCGCACGCGGGCCGTGGCCTGGCACGCCGAGCACAGGCGGCCACGACCGCCGGCGGCACTCGAGGAGCTCCTGGATGAACCCGAGGGGGCCGGGGACCATTGGACCCCGCGCACACGCCTCGGGTCGCTCTTCTTCCGGGAGGCGCTGAGTGAGCGGCACCTGGCCAGCCAGCGCTTCCTCAGCGTCGTGGCCCCAACGACGGCCACGTCCTCCTGGGTCCGGGTCCTCGCGACCTCGCAGACCTCGACCCTCGAGAAACTCGACCTCTCGCGCGTGCGGTTGCCGACGTCGGTGCTGCTTCGGGAGCTCGCGGGCCTCGGGCGCCTCACGCATCTGCGCTTGCCCCGGGAGCTCCTCCGGGACGAGAATCTCGAGCAGTTCGTCACGGCCATTTGGTGCGAGGGGGCCCTCCCGCGTCTGCGCTTCATGGACCACGGCGTCGGGCGGGCGCTCGAGCGCCTCGAGGGGGCCTACGCCGCGCAGCTCGACATGATCACGTTCCTCCTGGCCAAGCAGCAGCAGCGGCCAGTGCTTGTCGCCCCGTCCCTCCAGCATTGAGTGAGTGAGAGAGACCTTGGGAAAGTGAGAAGGGGGCACCATCGTCCATGTTGTATACTAGTCGTCAAACACCTCCATGATAAAACAGACCACACCATTGTTGGGAATACACAGCCCGCGATCACACCCGCGAGCTCGCTCGCTCAGCGCTGCGCGCGTTTGGTCGTGAAGAGATCGATCATCGGGATCTCCTCGAGTTCCCGCCGGGAGCAGAGGTACTCGCCGAGGACGATGGTCAGGGCCATGGCGATGACGTGGATGAGCCACCAGTCCCAGGCCTTGGGGAACTCCTACATGGCCGGTCATCGCAGTCATCGTTACGTCCGTTTGAAGGGAATCAGCCGTCCACCCGACGCGCCGACGGCGACGAGGAGCCACAACGTACCGAGTAGAAGCACTGGACGAGGAGATCGAGAAAGTAGAGCGTGAGGCCAAAGTCGAGGCACTTTTTGGCCCGCTCGACAAAGAGGCACATGAGCACGGCGCTCACGCCCCCGGCGGCGACCACCGCGAAGGCATTTTTGATCCCGTCGACGGTCGCCAGCGTCTGCGCGTGGGCGGCGAAGAAGTGATCCATCGAGGTCGTCGTCCCGTGGCAGACAAAGAGCACGACCCCCTGGGCGAGGTAGTGGGCGGTCTGGTCACGAAGCGAAAGCGCGACGTCTTCAGACCCAACGACAGGCACAGAGGCACCACACCCCAAGACACAGAGACGCCGGTCGTACCTGCATGCAGAGCATCTGGAGGACGATGAGCTTGGGTTCCCACCGCGCGGCGCCGTAAAACTTGGTCATCGTGTGATGGTGTCGGCGTTGTTCTCGTGTGAAGAGTGGAATCGTGAAGTCAAAGTGTCCTTATATACTAGACTAATTTTGACAACTAAGCTAGCTTATGCGTCGCCTGAACCCACCGTTGGAAAAACAGGGCGGTCCAACGTGAACACCAAGCGCCGACACACTGTTTGATTTGCTTTTGATCGTGAGCTGCGACGATGGCGAAGTCGGTTCCGCCCGCGGCGCGGGGCGGCCCGCGCGTCGGACTCCTGTACTCAGCGGAGAGTCCATGGACCCGCGAGGGCGAGTACGTGGCCAAGTACATGGGCCTCTGCATGGCCAGTGTGGGCTTTGCCGGCCCGGTCGTGGTCGTCGGGGTCCCCAGCCACAGCAATCCCGCCCCCAAGAGCAACGACTCCAGTGCCGCTAGCAGCGACAGCAATGCGACGAAAGACTCGGCGGCGATCCGCGCCGATGGCATCGTTGTCAAGGCCAGCACTCTCGGCCCCCAGCGATACCGAGAGACGCGCGACCTTGGCGCCCTGGTCGATTGCGCCGTGTGGGTGCTCTGTCTCGACACACACGCGACGATGGCAACCATCACGATGCTCCAGAAGCGGTATGAAACCATCCATGGCCACGCTTTAAACTCCCGCTTTTCAGCGCCATTCACCGCCCATGCGTATGCGTATGTCTCGTGTAGGATCCCTGTGGACTCCGCGAAGACGGATCGAAAAGACCGCCAGAAGCGGGTGATCGTCTGCCTCCAGCCCGCGCTGCGTCAGCTTCGGGAGGTCGAGAGCGCGTACGTACAAATGTGTCTTGCATTGCTGGAAGCATTTGAGTAATCCATCAACGCGACCTGCCATGCAGGTTCCCTAAGGCCATCGTGCTCCACGGCGGAGCATGTTTTCACATGACCGTCAACAAGCACGAGATTCTTTACCCTCTGTCGCATGGCTGCTACTACATTGAGCGTCTCTCGTGCGTTATTGCAATCTACATTATTCATGTTGGACATGTCCTAACTTGGTGGTGGTCCTCACACAGGGCCGAAAAGACCCAAGCGCTGTTTGCGATTGACCTCCTCGAGTCGACGGGCTTCCAGGTTCTCAGTCGGAAGGGCATCCAAGCCATGAAGTGGGGGCATTCGCTTGTGCGATTGTTTTATTACCTCAATGCGCTCACGGGACAGCGTGTGGAAGAATCCCTCCGAGATCGCGCGATTCGTTTGGTGTATTTGGAGATGCTCCGCGAAATCACAGAGCTGTTCACGACGGTCACGTCGTCGTGGGAGTTACAAGAAGCCGAAGCCACGATCCCGACCAACACGAGAAATGAAGGCAGTAGCAATGGCCAAAGTGGTCAACCGGCGTCGCGTAAAAAGGTCGCGTGGGTACCCGATGCGAGTGCCTGCACGTACCTATCAATCCACGCGCTGATGGTTCTCCTGCCTTTGCCAAATTGGCTGTTCAATGGTCTCGTTGTCCGTCTCGTGGATTTTGGGCTGTCGGCTTCGGCTTCTGGCTACTCGACCATCCTCCGCGACGTGGAGGCGAACCGAGAGACAGAGTTTTGGATCGAGTTCAAGGATGTGTTTGACCTCGCAGGGCGTCGAGATATCCCGCTCCCGGCGTTGACCGAGCTCAAAAACATCCTTGCGACTACCCAAGACGCCAAGAACGGCTGCCCTCGGATCGCAGGGCATGTGCTGCTCACCACCATTCCAGTCACCCCGGCCAGCCGGGCAGTCTCGCGCGGATTCTTCGTCAAGCTGATTCTCACCATTGTCGCCACCTTGCTCCTGCTCTCTTATTTTCTTCTTTGAAATGTGCGACAATGGAGAGTCGTCTCGACGAAAACACCGCCCGATTTTTGGCACCAGTCAAGTTGATTAAAAAAAAATACCACATATGGCGCATCTTGTGGGATCGAGATGGCGTTCTCTTCACTGATATTCATTTTGTGTTGCTTATTTCCTTATGGTGTTACATTGTGTCAAGATGTGGTGCCCTCTAGTTCTGTGGGTCTTGTCTTCTCTTCCTGGCGTATTGCAGCAGTGCGTTGATGCATTTCTTCTGCGTATTTGTTCACTGCAGCTTTCCGTAGCGCATATGCAGCCCCTTGAAAAAAAAATCCCCCCGTCAACAGGTGTAAAGCATACAAGCCCCAAGCCTTTAGCTGTTCTCGTGCCGTGAGCGGCGGCAAATGGCCATCGTGGAGTCGCATGTAGTGTACAATCCGTTCCACCAGTGTCTTTTTATCGATCACCTTGTCCCAAAACGCCTCACCAAGTGCAGCATGTTGGATGTTCCGCTGAAATTGCTGGATGGGATAAAATGCCGCTGAAAAATGGGCACTTCCCTCAGTGATATCCTCAAAATCAACAAGCCCATCTGATCCAGCACCGACTGCGTGGTGGTGAGCGCCAGGCCCTCGGTGATCACGCTCCGTAAGTTTCTTTTGTGCAACATCAACGTTCTTTTGGAAGTAGAAGCCTTTGTTCTTCAGGCCGCCGCAAAATTCTTTGAGCTCTCGCATGTCCATTATTCCCGATTCGTCCTTGTCAAACAGGGTAAATGCATAGTGAAGGAGTTCCAGTCGGGACGTGGAAGCAAACGTGACGATGCAGAGCACGAATTGGTCAAAGTTGAGCCGCTTGATATTCGAGGATAGGCCCACGTGCTGGAAGATACCAGACGTCAAAGTTCGCTTCTCTTCATGGATTGCGTGAAAGAATTCATCCACTGTCACCTCTCCGGTACGGTAATCGTCCTCATTGTCAAAAATCTTGCGGAGTTTTGCCACATGACGCGTCTGCAGTGACATCGATCGGCACATATTCTCGACTCTCTTGGTCTCCAACAGTATGCCGTAAAACCCAGTAGAGTATCCCTGACTCTGATCCTCGCCTCCGTCGACCGACTTCTCCGTTTGCTGGCCATTAACGACTGATGCTACTGGTACACTTGCCGTTGACTGCGACGCAAGCGATTGTGCGGACACTGCCCGAGATGGCTTGACGGCGATTTTTGTCGGTGGCTGTTTTGTGCCCTTCCCCCCGTCATTGTCTGGCCTCGATGCCTTGTTGCCCGCTGCCTTCTTTTTCCTCTTCTTCTTTGCCGCGTTCTCCGGCGCAGACGACACCGTGGATGTTGGAGTCTTGGCCATCCCTTGGGTTGGACAGGACGCAGATCGCTGCAAGCGCGAGATTGGTTGATCGTTGTGTGCAGAATCCATTTGCGAAAATAGCCTCAAGACGACAGTTCAAATGCATCCTCGTCTTGTGTGCGATAAAAAATATTTCAAGGCTCACCTACGTCGAATCCACCATGCCTCCCCCCCCGCTTTTGCCCAGCTTCACTGTATTGCAGCACAGCTGCTTCTCGAATTTCCAAGACTCGGTTGTTTGGGGACAACCAACTCCACATTCGTTGTGGCCAAGAAAGAGGAGGAAGATGGCCATTGTGCCGCCTCATGTACGAAACGATCGATCGAATTTCCTGCTGACGGCCAACAACGGCGATCCAAAACTGCACACCTAAGGTCGTCGCCATCCTGGTGTTCTGTTGGAAGAGTTGCATCGGATAAAAAGCGCTCGAGTATTGAGCCACTCCACGCTCCCAGTCTCCGAAATCGACCATGGCGTCACTCATTTTGCGTGTGTAAAAAGGGAGTGTCCCGGAGTTGAAGTCCGCACTGTATCCCCAACAGGGTCGACTTATCGGCCTTGTTCCCATTTCGATGCTGTACTGTAGGCTTGGAATGTCTATTTTTTTCTCCACGTTTTCACGTCGTTATTAATGCGCTGGTACTCGGTGATGACGTTATTCGCCTTGGGTGTGGTGGCAGTGGGCTTCATCAGCACGTTCATGGATTGCTCAAGCTCTCGTCCCACTTC
The DNA here is from genome assembly GCA_023338185.1 of Lagenidium sp. CBS 127285. NCBI lineage: Eukaryota > Oomycota > Peronosporomycetes > Pythiales > Pythiaceae > Lagenidium > Lagenidium sp. CBS 127285. The sequence continues at coordinate 8,170 of JAADYI010000792.1, forward strand.
ACTCCAAGTGTCCTTGCACTCGCAAACCTCATCTCACGCAACATGCTTTCACCGCCTGGTTGTCTTCCTACACCAGAGGATGACCTTCTTCACCGGCCTGCTGGAATGTTTCAACAGCAAAAGCTCGCTCGTGTGGCTGCAGGCCCGACAGAAATGAGCGCCAACACCTCGCAAGGAACTTGCATCCATGCCATTCGGAGTGAGCCCAAGCCGATTAGGCGTGCTGCAACGTCAAACATGCTTCGAGGGCCATCTCAAGGCTGTGCACCACAAATCTCATTGAATCGAGCAGATGCAGAAGAGCAACTGGATCGCACCATTGCGGCATCTGGGACACACTACGGTGAGATGATTGAGACTCTGTTTACGGAACGACTATGTGAACGCAACAGAATGAGTCGGTCCGATATTTGGCGCCTTCGAAAACAATTTAACGAGGTTGACGAAGATCGAAAGTACGTGAATGGTTTTCTGTCGATCGATGCTCTTGAATTTGAACATGTGTAGAGTGAACTACATTAACCTACCAAAGCTGCAGAAATTCGATCACTATGGCCGAGTTCTTCCATCTCATCCATGAAGAACGCCGGGGATTGTCCAACTTGATCCTTCGCCTGGCCAGTATCCCACCAACACAGACAAAACTCTCTTTCGACGAATACGTATCCTGTGTTTGCCAGTTTGCATCATTCAATGACTCGGATCTGCTGCGGTTCTTCTTCAATGCGTACACAAGCGACGCCAAGAGAGGTGTGATGCAAGAATCCGACATCCAAGATCTTGCTGGGGCGCTGCAAAAGATGCAAGTGTCATTCAAACGAAACATCACGACGATGAAACGAACAGCGACAACACGAGGTGCAAGTCTGTTGACTTCGGAGGCGGCAATCACCCTGGATGATTTTGAGTGGCTCGCACGGCATCACATGATCGCATTTTATCCTATACAACGATTGCAACGGAACGTCAGGTCAAGTACTTTGGGCGAAGTATATTGGGTGAAAAAGGCGGCTGAGGACGCCGAAATTGATGCTGTGGTGCAGTATATGCGGCAACATCATGGGCTGGCCCCTCCAATGACCTGGACGCAACGATTGGTGTCGATCTTTTCGCCAACAGAGACCCGTGCGGATTTCATTCGTCGGCACGCACGACAGAAGTACCTGGAGCTAAAACTCGGCTCCTAGTGCAATCTTGGATGCCTCAATATATAGGTATTTTTGGTCTGGTAGGCGTTGTAAAAAGTATCTCTAAGGGGACTAAGGGCGCCACCTCATCGCTTGTGACTCCTCGAGAAGGTGAGAAGCTCGATAGTCGCCTCATGACCGAGAATCCCAAACTGCAACCTGCTGGGGCTATCCACCGCCCGAATACTGAACCCCATCCTCCGCGACGGGACGCGAGGTCTGAGCTCAAACGTAGTCGCACCACCCACATCAACCGAATCGCTGTGACTTCATCGCCCACTCCTGCTTCAAGTGCCAAAGTGATCGGAGATGATCCATCGAATTCGTCGGCGTCAATTCGTTCGAGTAATTCGAGAGCATCGCATGACTTAGTCGCCGAATCGAGGCAGAACCAAGACATACAATAAAAAAACACTGCACGTCTTCAGCGCAGTGCTACTGCACCCCACCGTCTTCAGCCAGGAAGTCAAATCGCCCGTGAAGTAGTTGTCAGCGAGGGAACTAGTGCCTTCAACGGCAATCATAACTTGCCACCGATCTCACTAGAGAAGGAGGCGCAAGCTGAACGAGATCAGTCGAAGTTGGCACAAGCTAGCGACATCAGAGCCAGCAAACCAATGTATGGAGACATGATCGAGTGTAATGATGTCGAGCAGCTGTGTCTCAATCTTGGAATGACACCCCAAGAAGTCAAGCAACTCCGAAATGAGTTTAATGACGAAGATTCCGAATTTTGGTGGGTATATGACTTGCACCGCTGGGGCGACACTGGAAATGACATGTGTGAACTCACGGTCGCTTGATGCTGTTGATCCGCATTTAGTGGATCCATTACCCTGACCAGTTTCTTCTACCTCATCCACGAAGAAAAACGGACGCTTACGAAATCTTTACTTCGGCTCGCCCAGCCTTCAAACCCCGGTATTACCCGTCTGACGTTCGACGATTTCCTCCGTTGTGTAGTCACGTTTGCGACATTTACAGAGGCGGAGGTCTTGCGATTCTTTTACCAAATGCACTCGGATCAGTATACCCACTCGAGCACGATCCCAGGGATTCCGAATGGGAGTTCCCGAATGGGACAAATGGAAGAGACTGATCTGATTAAATTGGCCGAAGACCTCCAGATGCTTCAGACAGCATTCGCAAAGAACGTCAAGGTTGCCACCGAGCACGTCTCGACGGCGAGTCCCGCGGCAGCGACGGCGGCAACCTGGACGTTTGAAGATTTCGAACGCTTTGTCCGTCAACACAGAGTGGCATTCTTCCCCTTGATCCAGATCCAGCGCAATGTACGCCAAGTGGGTGGGCTTGGGGAGAGCTACTGGATCGCGAAAACTGTGGAGCGGCAGCATGTTCTGGGATTGCTCAGGTATATGCGCCGAAACCACGGAGCACAGCCGCGTCTTCCGCTCAAGGAGTGGATCTGGACTGCCGTTCTCCGCCAGTCGACACGTGAGTCGCGTGCCCGAGCGCTGGCAATGAGGCTTTACCGTGCATCCTCTAGTTGATCCATGGGTTGATCCTCGTGATCCCCGATCAGACGACGCTGATTGAGCTCTTGGCCATACACTTCACCGGCCCTCTTCCGGATAAAGAGCTCCTCCCCATCGATGACACTCCAGAGACGTTGCCAAAGGGTGAGATCGGGGATCGCCCCATAGTTGCGTCGCATATGGCTCACGAGCTCCTGGATCTTCAGCTTCCGTGCGACGATATTCGACCACTTACTTTGCCCAAGGGTCACTCGTCGTACGTTCTTTTGAAAATTAAACAGCGGGAAGAACGCAACGGGGAAGAGTCGAGCGAATTTCATGAATTCATCAAGGTCCACGAGGCCATCTTGGGTCATGTGACGTCCATCTTTGCCCTCGATCATCTTGATGGCGGTCTCGACGTTCTTGGGGAAACAGAACTGCTGACTCTGGAGCTCCTTGCTCATCTGGGTGAACTCCCGTTCGTCCAGGGAGCCACTCTTATCCTCATCGTAGAGATCAAAGATGAACTGGTAGACCTCCGGTGCGGTCATAGAGGCAAATGTTACCGTGCAGAGCACATACTCATCAAAGCTCATAAACTTTTGCTCGGGGCTGACGTTGCCGAATTGGAGAATCCCCTTGGTGAGGGGCCGCCGGGTCTCATTGAGGATGAAGAAGAACTCGGCCTGGGTGATTTCCCCACTGCAAAAGGAATGATCGGGTGGTCAAGAAAGTTGTTTTTGCATCATCACCCACCCACAGGGATTGTTTCACATTGCACGTACGTGTGGTACATGTCGTTCTCGTCGTACTTCTTCTTCATCACGCGGATGTCCGCGAGCGTCAGACCGAGTTCGTAGCAGAGCCGCTCACAGCGTCGCGTGTGGATGAACACATCGTAGATGCCCTTGGCGAGTTGCTGCTCTCCTTCTCGTGGTGGCTGCCCTTCCACCGCCGCGGAGGTCGCATTCGCTGCCATCACCGGGGCCCCACTGCCCCTGGACTTGTCGGCGTTGCGTTTCTTCTTGGCTTCTTTTTTGGGGGGCGATTTCTCGCTGTCTCGTGGTCGCTCGTCGGGGGTCGTGACAATGGCCGAGGCGGCCTTTTGATCGTGGAGACTGTCGAAATCGCCCACGGCGACTTTGGTTGGTGACGATTTGGCCTTGCCGGTCTTCGTCTTACCGGTCTTCTTGGTCTTGGCCTTGTCCTCTACGACAACGTGATCGCCCTTGAGTTGGACCGACTTCTTGCGCTCGGTCTCGAGGTCGAGCTTCTCGAGCTTCTTGGGCACCGGCGCCCGGCGCTCGGCCACTGTGGTCGTCGGTGTCGTCATCGTCACCGTCAATGATAGAATTGGGTCATGCCCTGCGGACGAGGCGGGTGCGATGCGCACGGACACCAGCCCCCGCCCGGCACGGAGTTGATGAATGCCCCTGAGTCGCGTGCCTGGAGGCAACTCGTGACAAGTAAAACATCGAGCACGAGCTCGGAGTCACACCCATACTCATTTGATCATCGTGTGTTGGACCTGCGCTATTTCGGACAAACGGCAAAAACGTCGCTCACACAAGTTGTTTTGTGAATGCTTCGATTCACATTAACTTAATGCAGTTCGCCTCTTCCATTAAGGGAAATTCCCTTATCGGCCCTTCGACGAGAGATATGGGGCTGGTAGTGCTAGTGGCCCAATAGCCTGTTGTGTTTAATTCATCAATTCCGTTTGAAACATGGTCATCAAATCATCAACCTCCTGTCTCATAAAACAACTTTCCAA
>JAADYI010000793.1:0-12608 GCA_023338185.1 Lagenidium sp. CBS 127285
TGAAAGTCGAGCAAAATATGGATGAAGAGTCGTCATCCACGCATCATTCTTGTTGCCGTTCTGTTCGCGAGATAAAGAGCGACGGAAAAACATATCCCGCCTCGCGCTTGATCCCCTTCTTCATGTCTCGAACGAGTTGCTGCGGGCCAGTGTCAATGGTAATGACGCGTTCGTCACCGACAATGGCGCACCACAGCAATGTTTCTTCAGAATGAGGGAAAGTTAATGACTCGCACCAATTACTACACTACAACAAACTGCGAAACTGGATTGGAATTATCCAGCAACAGTCGAATACTGCATCGACTCGAAACCCCCTGTAAACGAGAGATCCCTCGGATTCCCTCAACCGTCGCCTACATCGTGGCCGCCCGTCTTGTTTCATTCGGCATGTAGGCCACTCAGTGGATAGCAAATTTTCGATCGGGCAGTGGATGATGCGTTCCAAGATGCATTTCAGATGCACAACTTCCGGTGGGAGCTCTTGTGGGCACATCTGTGTCTGATGGCAATCATCGATTACCGATCACCAGTGCCTGCGGCTACTTTAGGCGGAATTGTGCACGATGACAACGACAACAAGCTCCACACCCAGCCAAAATCTAGGACATCTTACCAATACTTAAACAGCACATCAATGAGAACCAACCAGCACCTCCACTGGTAGGCTTGAAGTCACGAGAACCACGTAGGGAGCAGGCTGCTGCTCCAAGCAGCTACGGACGACAACAAGAGGGCATTGAAAACAGGCAACCAACCGGTCTTTAAAGTCGCGAGAACCAGCCTTAAGCCACGCGACGACGGCATTTCGGCTGCCTGGAATGCGGAATTGACGTTGTTGGAGCTAACGTCGGTCCCGAAGGCGATGGCGAAGGCACAGTCGGACTCGACGATGGTTTCGTCTCGTTCTTGTTGCTCGGGGGCATCGTCGTCGGACGGTCGTCGTCGTTGGCGGGACCGCCACCGTTGCCGATCTTGGCACACTGGATGTACACCTGCCACTCCATGAGCGTCGACATCCAGTACATGATCAAGCGGTTCTTGCCGACGCACTTGGCGCGGTCGTACGCAAATTTGCCATCGGGATACGTCTGCTGGCAATTGGCGGTGAACGGGAGGACAATCTCGTTGTCGCACCAGACCTCGCACGGCCCCGGGTGGTTCATCTGCCCGCCGTACCATTCCAGTTGTGTCGGGAGAGGCTGCACGGGCCCCTTCGTCGGGTCTGTGAAGCCACACGCCGGGGTTGAGGGCATATTCTTGCGGCCCTTGCTCATGTCCTGGTTCTTGAGGAGAAAATCCTTGAGCGTCTTGTACTCGGAGACCTTGAACGCCCGACCAAACGCCGCCGCGTTGAGGTTGGCGTCGGGGTAGTTGGTGAAAATGTCTCCTGGCTGGGCCTTCAGGGCGGTCATCGGCACGAGGGCGGCGAAATTGCCCCCATAGCCCGAACCGGTAAACGCGAGCTGCGGTTTGATCAGCGTCCCGTGGGCTGTGGCGCTGTGGTACAATGCTGCGCTGGCGAGAAGCGTGGCCAAGACTGACGAATGGAATGCAACCATGATTGATCGATCGCTGCTGTCTGTCTGTCTGTCTGTTTGTCGAGTGCGAGCTGGGACAAATGGAGGAAATTAAGAACTGAGGAGCTGGACCTGCCTGGTGCGGTGGATTCCCATTTCAAAGGGGCCGTTGTAGTCGAGGGATCGCACATTCCTCTTCACGAGTCGGGTGGCATCTGCAAGGGCAATCAGCCAACAGCCCCAACGGGATCCCTTGATCCCGGTTATCGGCCTTGCCGCCTTTGTAGTATCCGACTTCCCGTGGTCGATGTCCCTGGGGAACGGTCACGTCAACGAGTGCTCCCATCTGCTTTTCGTGATTGATCAGATGTCAGCAGCCAGCAACGATCGTTGTGACACAAAGGTGGTCCGCAAGTACCGCACACAGCGAATTGTGCGAAGAATGAGGCCATGCAGCTGCCATTCCACCACACGACTAGCATCGACCACGATGGCAACAGCCTGCACGCTCCGCTTCACGCGTCGGGTGGCGTCTGCAAACGTTCCGAGTATCGTCGTTGCCGCCTTCGTGTCTTGTTTTCCCGTCGCATTGATGGGCCTCGGGAACGATCACGTCAACGAGCGCTCCCATCTGCTTTTCGTGATTCATCACATGTCAGATGCTCGACAGCAACGAGCCTGCACTTGCAGGCGACACAGCACACGTTCACATCCGCAATGCGATTCGTTCATTCGCCTGTCTCGGTGAAACTTCAGTGTGTAGAAGTGGAGCGACGTCACGCGCACACAGTGACCTCAAATGCACAGATCCCGCGAACTATTGGGTTGAACACAGCCAACTACTGCCTACACCGGCAATTTGGCTCTCACCACCGCAATTCCAAGCGACGAAAAACACGAGAATCATCCCACGCTTGGTCAAACGCTTCCTCGTTTCCTCTTGAGAACAAACCGCCATAACTGGCATCATTGTCGCTGTCGCTATCGTCAATTGTCCACTGGTGGATGTGCTGGTTTGGCCGTTCCTGGAAATCATCCAAAGTCACGAAATCAAGGAGTCGTTCGGAGGGTGCGGCCGCAAATTGGAAAATCTCCCGAACCAGGTCCGTCGTGAGCGCGGTGACTGCTGCTCCGCCGTCTGATGTTGTTGCTGATTGCACGACACTGAGGAATGCCAACTTGGCCGCGGTTTCTAGAGGTGTATGGACAACGGGGATCCGCGATCCGTGATGCCGTGATAACAACTCTTGGAGACAGCTCGCATCAACATCTTCCGCCACCGCGAGTTGCAGGACCCGTAGCTTTTGATTGACATCGAGCATCTGCTCAACCGACGACAAGTCCGATTTCATCATCGCGAACTGCTCCCAGATATCGATGGGATCGCCCCAGCGCGTGATGCTCAACTCCACCAGTGAATGAGATAGAGCACAGTTGATCGAGGCGAGGGCACGCATGAATCGCCCAAAGCTCGACTCATCGCCGAGGGCGAGATTACAGAGCGTCAACGACTCCAGGGACGAGGACAATGGCGCTGTCAGAAACACCTCCATCGACTCGAGAGTGACGTTTTCGAGACTCAGGACTCGGAGACGCGTGGCGCGCTGGAATATCGCGCGAACTACCTCGGGGCCCAGGGGTTCCACTTGGTCATCAAGGACGAGGTATTCAAGCTGGGGTCCCACGGCCTCTAATAGCGTTCGCAAGATTGCCCCGCTTCCGTGAGAGATGACGACTTCCAGACGCCCAAGGGGCAACGGAGTTGGACAATTGCTGGTGACTTGGCGAATCAGCGCGTCATCGCCGTCGATCAAGGCCATCGAGAGAAGACCGAGACAGTCAAACCGTGGGGGCGACGAGGACATGAGGTCTACCGTGTGCTCCCAGAGCCGGAGCCGTGTGGCACCATTGAACAGGTAATGTGCAAACAGCGGCCCCACGTTGATGCACTGGGCGTCGTGGACGACTCGCAGACACTCAAATAGCCGATCCAGTTCGTGAATCTGCATTTCCTCGGGTTCCTCCTCGGCCACAGGCCCGACGTCGTTGACGTTTAGTTCGATCGTCAGCGGCGTCGCTGTCTCCGCCAGTCGTGCGAGGAATGACTAGATGAGTTCCGCCGCAGCCGTAGTTCGAACGAGTTGAGGCTGCAACGTGATCACGGGAACACTCAACAGTGGCGATTGGACATCGAGGAGCTCGAGGAGCGCCCGGAGAATGGCCGGCGTGAGGGTGAGGCCTTCGACATCGAGCACGACGCCCTCAAGGATCAGTCGGTCGCTCTCAAAGAGCGCCAGCGGCTGCGTCTTGTCCTCCTGATCATCTTCGGTGCGATGCCGGAGCCATCGCGTGAGCCCCTCAATGACCTCGAGGGACTCGTCCTCGGCGTCGTCGACCTCGAATTCCAACGTCACTCGGCACGGGATCGTCACATCCTGCGATGCCCACGCCTGAGCCGTGGTCGTGGGCCCGATGACGATGCCACAGGCTTCGAGCAGGTGTTTGCGGGCATCCACGACCGCGCGGTCGCCCTTGGACGAGCGCTCGTGTCGCATGATGATCAGGTCCCCAAAGCCATCAGTGGCGCCGTCTGCGTTCGCGATCGTGAGTGGGGCGGGGACCCGGAGCTCAAAGCACGGGCGGCGGTGCTCGCGGGGGACGAGTCGCAGCCGCGGGTACGACTCCAGTTGGCATTGACCGTGGAGGAGGTGCTCCCAGGCCCCGGGGGCCAGCGCCAGGGCCGTGCCGACGAGCTCGACGGCCGCGACGAGGGCGTCATTGCGGAGCGAGGCCACCGTGCGAGGCCGCAGGACGAGCCCCGCGACGCGCGAGACGTGCGTCGTGTCGTCCAGGCACTCGACGCGCAGTTGCAGGGACTCGCGAACCAGCAGCGACGTCCATGGGCCCATGAACGCCCACCGTCGGCGGGGCGAGCGATACGCCTGCATATCGAATGAGCAAAGTGAGACCGTGGGTAATACCGACTGATCATTGGACGAAAACGCCCCAAAAGATCATGTGTGACTTGGGAGGTTGTGACTTGATTCTCGTGCAACGTGTGACCGCTCGCCTCCTGGCGTCGAAGGTCTCACCTCCGAGATGGTGCGCGCTAAAGCCACATAATGGGCAGCGCGCTGGTGCTGCGTCGTCGTAATGATTACGCCTCGTGGTTGTCCGCCTGGTCTGGTTTTTGTCGTTCAGGAGGCCACACAACCGATGATCTACAGAACCATCGCGATCGAATGTGGTGGCGCCGGCTTCGTTGTGCTGGCTCGCGAGTCACGACCGTGTGTGTGCACCGTGGAATTGCTGTTGTGGATGATCACCGCTTAAATGAGTCGTCTAGCTCGATCCAGCTCTGCTGCACGTGGATGAGTGAGTTACTATGGGCAGCTAGCTCATGTGACCCCGTTCGGTGGGTTCACAAACTGAACCCAAGGTGAGCCGAAAATCACTCTTGCGCTTCCGCATTCGTGGCCGGGGGGCGATTCGGGCCCGTCGCGTTGGGCTCCGATGGCGTGGATGCCCCCCTGATCTTCTGCGTGGGCACGTCTGTGTGTGTGTGTGTGTGCTTGAACGGGTCGCGTGGTTGGCCGGGGCGGTTCAAGTTCTGTGCTTGGTCGGGGGCGAATGCACCCAAGAGCTCATGACGCGACCGAGCTGTCAATCAAGTGAGCAGCAACGAGCACTTGCACATTTGGCGAGCTCCACGCAGCGACCTCCATGCACCCGACGGAGGGATTCGTGTCGAGTGAACGGCGACGATGGGCCTTTCTCGAGCCGTGGCTTCAGGTCCTCAGGCCGTGTCTCCGCCTTGGGGCCCGAGGCTCCGTGGGATCGTCGCCGGGATCATCGCATGGCCATGGCTTTGGGGGCATCGTCGTGGAACTGCGGGAGATGATGATCCTCGAGGATTGCCGCAAGGACTGGCGACGTCTGCGGTTCATTCGAGAGGCCGTGGAGCTCGTCGGGATGACCCTGCGCCTTGATGGGTCGCCCGCAACCTGGATGGCATTGATCGGCTACGAGCGCGGTGATCTGCGCGCGCAACTCGCGAGCTTTGCCGCTGAAGAACTCGACGCTTTTTTTCGGATCGATCTCCGCGGGTACTCGCACTCGAAACACAATGGAACTGCCGATCCGCAACGCCCTACGCGATATCTGGCCGAGTTCTTGGCGTTCCCGCCACCATCGTCAACGGATACCGCGTTTGGGATCGCGAGGCAACGGATCATGGCACTCACAGGCACTCCCACCGCCGAAACGATGTCCCTGAGGGTTCCCATAACAATCAAGATTCGCCCACCTGCTGCCGTTCTGGTTGAACGAGCGACCGCGTACAAGGTCACACCAACACAGGAGATGCTCAGAGAGATCTTTAGTGATATCAAGGGAGCCATTACCGGTGCCCAAGTCGCCAGATCGCAACAACGCACGTGGATGGAGATTACGAGCCTCGAGTTGGCTCTTGACGACTTTGACGTGCCACCCGATGTGCTCTCGCTGCTCAAGGACTGCCTCGACCTGCGGATTGGATTGTCGGTCTTGCGACTCCAACTGGGCCCAGCGTGGGACACGTTCGAGTTGGCCAAGCTCGTGGACGTCATCAACGCTGGCCCGAAGTCCTTTGTCAAGCATCTCGGCCTCATAGCGACAACACATGACACGTACGACGGAATTTTACAGGAGGCGGCTCGACTTCGAAATGTAGACAGTCTGGAGCTCGTCGATCGCGTCTGGATAGGCGATCCCCGTCGAGCATTTGTGCGGAATGCGCCATTCATGCTGTGCCGTTCGACATCGTCGTGGTCCGTGCGTTCGCTGGTTCTCGATGGTGTTCATTTTGAAGAGAAGGATGTCGAATGCATTCTCGCGACAATCAGAAGTCGTCAATCGGGAGACACCTCGTGGGTCCGCGATAGCGGCTCCCAGCCGTTAGAGTCACTGACCGTCACACTCCGTCAACGAGACCGTTCGGGGTTCACGCAGATTCTCCAAGAATGCGGGGCTTCTATCACTGCGCTTTCCATCAGTCTACGTGAAAGTGATACGAGGTGCGAGCTGGATACTGCAGCCATTATGTCTGCATGTCCTGCTCTTAGAGATCTTGAAATCCGCGGATTTGATGTGAAGACTCTCGATGGCATTGTTACACGTCATGATACTTCGCGCGGCGTCCAGTCGCGGCTCAAATCTCTTCGACTTGCAAATGCGGATTTGAGCACGAGGAGCATTCAGCACCTAGCGCGCGTATTGACCAACCCCAGAGGGACTTCACTTGAGCGACTTCAGATTCTCTCCATTCATTCGTCGAAACGGCTATCGTCTTTTACGTTTGGTCTTTTTGAAACGGTACTCGTTCGGAATCTCCGATTGGAGTACCTCAGGTTGTGCGATCCATGGTCGTCGGGGTCGAGTTACGGCCACTTGGCGACGCATCATCTCGAGCTTCTCCCCACAAGACGACGCGCATTTCTCAGTTCAATTCTAGCCAAACCACAAGATACCCCACATATGGCAACGAGCTTCGACCCATTGATTATATCAACGATCATGGGCTTTGGGGCATGTTCAACTCGACGGATAGTCGAAGTCAATTGAGATCATCTCGTCGGAAGGATGACTCTCCATTGTGAAAATTTATTAATTTACTGATTGCCCACTTCTAGTAGCATCACTCACATCTTAGCGAACTTCGAATTGAGGTAGCGGAAGGTTCAATTAAACGAAACAATGTCGAACTGCACGGCACGACGCACTCGATTCGCTGCAAATAACGTGATGAGCGAGAAAACTTCAGGGTTCCACGGTAACGACTTCAGTTGCAAGGCACTGAGGAATGCTAGTTTGGATTGAACTGAGAGCTGTGCTGCTGCGACTGGAATTTCTTGATCATCATACTGCCTGAAGCGTGGCTTCATTGGTCTAAGCGGAGTGTCTGGATCAGAACGATCTGGGACGCCGAGGTAAAGCTCTGTCAGGGTTTTATTCTTTTCGAGCATGCAAAGTAAGCTGTGAAGGCTTCGATGGGTCAACGCAGTCAACTCCGGAGCATTGACACGGTCGAAGTGGTTGATGTGAAAAACCCTAAGCATACGTGTTTGTGGAAGATCGGGTTTGCCGAGAAATGCAGCGAAAGTGCACAAACTGTCTTCGTCAACGGGACTCTTTAATAAATACAATGACGAAATCCTCGACTTTCTGTGCAGGTAGGCATCTTGAAGTGGATTGAGTGATCCAATGTCTAAATGCTCCAACTTTAGATGAAAAAGCCGCGCACACCCGTGCACAATTGCTTCAAACTCTTCGTGAAAAAAGACGACCCGCTCTCGTTTCCTAATCTCCAGATACTCCAAGGAATGACCAATGTGTGGAAGAAGCCGATCCAAATACTTGGCAGGGTGGCGTACGTCAGCGTCAGAATGATGCATGCTGATGAACAACTTGACGAGCCGCCTTGACACAATTCGTTCGGGATAGACATCCACGTCATCGCGAGGCACCTCCAAGTTACTCACGGTGACATGACGGAGGTGTACACATGACTCGAAGATATTGACAAACGACTGAGCAGATACTGGTTCGCCTACAAAGTCCACGTGTAGCTTGGTTACCACCGCTCCCAAGAGAGGGATGAGGATCTGAAAGGAACGTTGCGTCTCTGGATGAGAGCTATTGATTTCCAGATGAAGTTCCTCGAGGCTTTCTGTTTGAACGGTCTTCAAGTGAGGCGAATCTTGTTGAAGTGACCACGCATCGTGATCAACCTCGTCACACACAGAACTCGGGTCGAGTTGGCCAACATGCTCGGAATACGCATTGCCTCGAATGCACTCTACGCGGGTCGCCGCCAATTGATCTTGTGAGACATCAATCGAGTCTTCGGCATTCGAAAAATGGACGCATGGACGATGTGGGGCGAGACATGTCGCAGCGGCTTTCATGACATCAACGTCATTGACGAGAAGATCCGTTTCCGACCAACGCAGCGACTTCCACGAGCAAGTTCGTGCCGGAGAAAGCACAGCCAAGCCAAACCAATAGGCAATGCGCCGTCTTATGGATGGATCCGCAACTCCATCAAAGAGATTCCGAATGGTCAAGTGGCGATAACCAACGTTTGACGACAGGGCCATCAAAAACGCCGTCTTGGCGTCGACTGGATCCTCCCCGGTAGCAATACTCTCGAGACTTGTTCTCGAAAGGGGCTTCCACGAAACATTGAGCGCACTCAATGACTCAGCGGAACGGGCGCAGCCAACGCGACAGATCGCCAGAAACAAGGCATCACGCGCTCTCGGACACAATGACCACGGACTCGGGAGACCGACATGGACGCGAAATGCCATCGTATGCGCGAGAGCGAGGCGACAGAGATCGGCGACGGCGTACGCTGTGGCATTGTCGTGAATCTCGACCTCGGACAAGTCGAGATCGACCATCATCAGCTCGAATCCTGGGCTCGAGGTGAGCAGCAGTTCCATGAGACGACATGCTGGTGTGAGGATGTCGTTTACTTGCTGCTGATGCTCGTCTTCCGGGACGTGCAACTGAACAAAAAGCGGGATCGGGACTTGCACCTGCCGTTCCTCCGTCGAAAACAACGCCATGGCTGCTGCAAAGTCATCGTTTCCGGTGACATCAGAGCTCACGTCGGCCATCACGAACACGTCGGCGGCCCGCAGCTCGGCCGCGGATGCGATCTCGAGCTGCAGCAGCGGGAAGGCGTCCGACGGGAGGTCCTTGCCAACGAGGTAGCTCCGTCGCCAGGGCTCGAGCTGGCGCATGGCCTCTGGGAACTCGTTGGGGCGGTACAACGCGAGTCGGTGGAGAAGTTCGAGGGCCACCCGAGCGTGTGCCGCCGCGAGCACCGAGGACCGGCCCTCGCGAAACGAGAATGAGAGCACCTCCCGCGGGGCGTCCGGGCGCAGAGGGTGGTTGTAGGAGACCCGGGCGCATGTCCGCACGGCATCGAGGCACCGCTCCGCGGCTGCCCACGCCGCTGCCTCGTCGTCGACTACCATTTCTTGTGAGAATCCCGATTCCAGGTAGTTGTAGAAAAATATTAGCATCCATTTAGCATAGCCTGTTTAGACCACCCTAGCATAGCCTGTTTAGACCACCTTCTTGAGCTCTTTCAATGCCACGTCCAGCTCCACCATCTCATTCTCCCGCCCACGGGCGCGGGTGCATCCCGTGATCAGCTCGTTGATATAGAGGACGAGCTCATCACGAAGCAGCGCCACGCGATCACCGTGTGGCGTTGGCTGCATGTGCGCAAACCCAACAAACGCCGGAGTCGTGACTTGATGGCAAAACGTGGCATCCCCCGCGAGCAGGAGCCGTCGGACGTGGTCCAGCGACACCCGAGCGGCAAACTGCAGCCCCTGAGTCACAATCGCGCGCGTGTTCTCATTGTAATTCGCCTCATTCGTATCGGGCCACACGACTGCATCCAGCAACTGCCCCACGACGTCCAGTGGCGTGGCCTTCGTGATGAGATTGCACATCAGCGCCAGCATGGCAAAACCATCAGCGTCCACCTCGGCAAGGAGCCTCTCAACGCATCTCGCCTCGTCAAGACGCGCCATGGCGTCTCCCAGCCGAGTATCCGCGGGCACGACAAAGCTGCACGTGGAAATGATGATCGCAAACACTTCTGGATCCGCCAATTCATCGGTCGCCAGACAAATGCAATCGATCAAGTCCGGGTTGTCAGATGTCCAGCGTCGATACCCCCGGAGCTCGTCAAAGACCGCCTTCGTGATCAAATACAAGTCCCGAGGACGGGTCCGCGCCCAGGTCATCCACTCGTCAATGGCAATGGAGTAATCGAGTCGGGCCATCTCCACCCATTCACCATACACGGGTTGAATGACCACCGCCGTCGTGTGGTACCAGTCCTCTTGTTGTTGTCCTTCATTACCAGTGTAGCCGAGATCAGTGGTGCCATCAAACACAACGCTCTCGAAGTACTTGGCCGGCGCGACTTCCGTCCACGGATTCACCATAGAGTCAACATCACCGACTTTTGGATACGCATCAAAGAGCGCATTGATCACGGTCGTTGACCTCGTTGATCCATACTTGATCCAGGGTCTGCAAAGCGTGACTGCACTATCGCGCAAATCTCCCCGTCGGCCACACTCGATTACATATCGACGAAAATACCGGACTCGAGCAAGATACAACGCCAGCTTTCCCTGGCTACCTTCCTCACAATACTTGGCGAGCCACTGCGTGACAATGCGATCTTTGTTCTTGAGCGTTTCGAAAGCCATGTTCGAGGCAGTGTACTTGTGATCGAGGACGTAAACCAACCGAGTTGCAGGAAGACAGCTATCTCTTTCATTATCCACGTTGTCCATCCATGCATCGGGCTCGCAGCGCATGGTCTCGGCTAGAAGCAAACCGATCGTATCGCGCACTGTCTCGTACAGTTTCATGGAAGCACCTGGGTTCAGCGGTATCGTCTCGTTCCCAATACGTGCTATCAAGTTGTACGTCAAACAAAGACGGAGGCCACTCGTGACGGGCCGGACCTCGTGTTCGCAGTCGGCGTAAAACGCTGCTACTTGCACATCGAAGTGACTGTGGGCACTCGTCGTCCACACCCATGGCGCATCCGCCCCAGAAGGCGGTTGCACAGTTCACCACCTTGAAAGGCAGTCGGCAACACGGCGACCATCGTCCCAAACATCCCCCGCTCCTTCTCACTATCTCGGTGTCTTGCAAACTTGCCCCCAGTCTCGTACACCAAGAGCTTGTTGATTTTCGCGTCAACATCGACACTCTCACCGATTCCCAGCTGACGACAGCAATCCCCCAAGATGCGGCTCCCAGGCAGGATTCTCGATGGAAAATTCGGTCCCATCAAGCTCCCACGTGTTCCGAACGGCCACATCGACAATCGTCTTCTCGCCGTGTCCGTAAGGGGCCAAGCGGCATCTACTCACAAGGCAGTGAGCTTCCGTTGACGTCAACGGCGGGGATATGGCGTCAACGATCCCCGAAACACGAAAAACTGGCGTTGGGAACTCGGACAGTCGTTCCGAGGCGTAGAAAGTCCCAGGTGGCGGAACCTCCGCCAAGGTCTGCGTCAAGCGCTCAAGAAGCTGCTCTTGAGACTCCATGAAGTTGTGATCGTAACGACTAATGCCGGTCTTCTGACTGCGTTCATGCACATTCTCGTTGGAGCGGAAGCTGTTAGATTGATGGGGGTGACTCGGGTCTTTCGGTGGAGCTTTCAATTAACGGTTGGGTGGACCGGGGCGTGATGGTCAGCGTACGTGCGAGGATGCCGAGCCATCAACATCTGACCTTGTGTGTAGACGGACTCTTGCTGAAGAGACAAAAGGTAGGTTGTGGCCGGTACTGCTGATGAAGGGCGGTTTTCCCAGGTGCTTGCAACGATCTCGACAAATGGCAATCGTTAAGCACCAACCCTGGGAGGTTCATTAATCTTTCTCGATCAGCTGGAGTAGGCTGTATAAGGCCAAGGGACCAAATTTCCCGTGAAGGTCGCACGTGATGTCATAGTGAGTACGCTCACTGTTGTACGTAGCACCAAGAAATACGACAATTATGGTTCATACAGTCACGATGACGTACTCCACACAGAACGACGGAGCGTGACAGTAGGACAGATCAATATTGAATACAAGATGATTTGTTCAGCATGGAGTTCCAGCTTGGAAACAAATGCATTCACATTCTGGTGAACTTCGAACAGGTGCGGCAGGTATTGAGTCTTTGGCATAATTCTTCCAAAATTCTCTCTAGAGAAATCAAGGTTCGTCAAATGCGGATTGATCCCCACTATGAGCGAATTCTGCAGTGGTGCAGTAGAAAAAGTCGAAGTACAATCCCACAATAACTACGTCAAACTGAATTTGCAACAATGAAAAACGCACGACGCAACAAAATGTTCTCGAAGCGAAGCTGAGAGTTCTCGAAGCGAAGCTGAGAGTTTGGCGGTCGGTGATGAGATGGAAATTGACCGATTCGTTAGCTTTTTGAGCTGACAGGTTTTGATCGAACTAATTAGTATCAGTAGAGGTTTGGCTCGAAAATGCGTGATTGGCAGAA
>JAADYI010000794.1:0-12599 GCA_023338185.1 Lagenidium sp. CBS 127285
GGCGAACTGGCGCGAATTGGAGGCGAGGCCGCCACTACCAGCGCTGGGAACAACGACGTCGACCAACGCGCGCAGCAAGAGCTCGCTGCCCAGCAAGCGCAGCGGCAAAAACTCATCGACAAGCTGACCGCCGAGCGCGATGAGCTCCAAGAACGCGTGCACCAGACGACCAAGAAATTCGACGCGATGAAATCCCGTGCGCAGATCTTAGAAAAGGAGAAACAGGAGAGCAAGGCCAAGTTCCAGCTCCTGGTGGAGAAATCGCGCAACGACGACGCGCTCGTGGATGCCCTGCAAAAGCAGCTCGAGTCGTGGAAGAGCAAGGTGCACGAGGCCAAGCGGGCAAGGACGGCCGAGAGCTCGTCCGCAGCGAGCGGGGGATCGACGCTGGTGAAGGATGAGCGATTGGAGTTGGAGCGCCTGAGAGCGATGGTGAACGAGTACAAGCGACAAGGTGGAAACTCGGCCATGCCCACTGCAGGATCAATGCCATCGGCGAGCGAGGCGTCCCAATACCGCGCCGTCCTGGTCAGAATTGATGTTTTTCGTCGTCGTGATCGCAGTCTAAGCTAGCGCTCGACTTTTGTCCTGTAGATGGAGAAGGAGCGCTTGGCTGAGTACGCGAAAACACTGCAAGCCCAGCTCGACGATAAAGATCGTCAACTTAGAACGATGAAGCAGGCAACGGAGTCACCTCCACCATCTCGCATTCCGGTAGAGTCACACATCGTTATGACTGCACATATCAGAGCTTACACGAAACCTTGATGACCAACAGCGACCAGCACCAACCGGCAAGGCGACAACGTTGCCCCACATTCCTGCGCCTCCAACTGACCCCAACGCGCTCGATGCCCTGCGGAAGACGTTTCGTGAGACTATCGCGGCAAAGGAGCAGGAGATCTCCTCACTTCGGCAAAAGATCAACGACATGGAGTCCTCTCAGCAACTGCCCGAAGCAGCAGGATCGAGTCAAGTTGTACAAGATCTACAAGACGAAAACCAATATCTAAGAGAAGAGTTTGATAAGCTACGTGCACGATACGAGGCGATGGTGAGAAAGGAACGAGGGTTGTCCAAATAAGTCATAAATACAGTGTATTGCCAACGCGACAGCCCAGAACAGCTCGACCAGCGTTTGTGAAGTAAGAATGCTGATCTTTATTAGCGGCGTCCTTGTTGTTGTTGCCGAACACGCTCAATGCCCAGCAACCAGCTCTCGGTCCATTTCACCTCATCCCGCAACCGCTCCTGAAGGATGTCAAAGTGCTTCTTACCGTGTGCCTTGCAAAACTGCGCAAAACTGGTATAAGTCTCATCACGGCCGTGAATGAGACAACGATGAGCGTGGGTGAGGAGGGACGAGCAACTACCATCTTCAGCTGTTGCCTTCTCAATGACGACCGACGAAATTGCTGGATCCGGACTGGAGTTCATCTCACCATCGTCCTTTACTAAAGAACTCCGTACATTTTCCCAGAGGTGGTCGAGTCCGAATTCTGATATTGCTGGCCACGCTCGCTTTGCGAAGCGAGGTGCTTCGCCAAGATGTGCGAGCTTCTTCATTTCGTCATCAGAACGCTTGATCTCACGTGGATCCCCATGCTCTTGAATGCGAGCGAGCTTCCGAAGTCGTTTTAGGGACTTGCGCTTTGGTTTCGGCAATTCCTCGCCGGTGAATGGTTTGAGATCTTCCAACGTCATCACACTCGTATCCAGGATGATCACAAAGCATTTCATGAGCGAGAGCAACTCCTTTTCGAAATTCTTGGAGTAAGTGCTCACGACCTCCAGGAAACGTGTCCTTGTTGAGCGCAACCCAGACAGAGAAGTATCAGACCGCTGTGCCTCCCGCTGACACAAGGCTTGCAAGAGCACCGCATTGTTTGGGCTGCAAAGATCAGGACGAAGGTCGATCATGTTCTTGTTGCGTTGCTCCACCCACTGGGAGTACTGGTCATCAAGCGCATCCATCAGGGTTCGTGTCTCCACAATCACCCCCATTTTGGTTCGCTCTAACAAATCCGTGAGAGCAACAGTAGGTGCCAGAGCAAGCAATTCACCAAAAAAATCGACTTGTTCGCGAAATTTCAGTTCTTGCTGAATGACATACGTTCGAGCCTTCTCTGCTTGGCCAGTGAGGTATTCTTCCAACGCAGCCGGAACGCCGGATGCGGGGAGTTCGTCGAGCTTGCCTTCCTGTTGGTACAATTGCCTGGTCTCTTCGCGACATTTCGAGGCAACTTGTTGTGCAAATTCGAGGAAAGGGGTTGCCAAGGATCGATCGTCTTCATCAACCACCCCTTGATCATTAAAAATCTGTCGGCCATCAGCTCCCCCGGCGTCGAATTCGACTGGTAGTGGCTCCAGCTGGCTTTTATTCTTCAAGAAACCAAAGTACTGACCACGCTTGAAGATTTTGGCACGGAGTCGGAGCAACAAATGCAAAACCTGAATTGCAATGTCTTGGTTCGGAAGCCGAAGCCTCTTCACTGGTTGCTTTGTCTCGATGATGGACTGTAAACTTGCCAAGTGTTCGTCGATGTGCGCTGACATCTCATCGGATCGTGTTGTCTCGGATCTGTACCTCTCTTGCGCGGAGCGCCGTGGTAATCCATACTTTTGACCGAGACCCTCTCGCATAGAGAGGCTCTGGAGGCAGGCTTGATATCGGGACTTGAATTCCTGCAACGAAACCAAGATTTCCTTTTGCTTCCCAGCCAGCTCCTCAACCTGGGCTTCCCGTGCTGCAAGTTTTTCTTGTAACTGGCTTTCTGCGTCGGACATCCGCTGTCGCACTAGCTCGATTTCATCAGGATGATAATCACATCCAGCGATGATGTCTGAGCTTGTCAGATCTGGGAAACGTTGGGCTGTGCACATCTTGACAAAATCCTGCGCGGAATTGGAGATAGTTGCTAAGTCACCGGCTGTCATCGCTTTCAGACCGATAAGAGCCTCCTCGCTCTCCACTTTGAACGTGCTCAAGAGCTTCTTCGAACGGACTTCCAATCCCTGAAGCGCGGCAAGACTCTGCTGCATGGGGAGTTGCGTTTGCATGGCCAGTTGCTTGATTCGAATTTCCTCAAAGTGAGCCTCCAGAGTTTGGACACGTTTTTCAAACGCTTGTTGCTGGTTGCTGATTTTCTGAGCCATCGCTCGTATTTGTCGTTCCTGGCGCTGCTTGTGGGTGTAGAGCTCGCCAACGCGAGGCTGGTAGCATTGGACATCCAGGCGACCCTTTCGTGGCCAATGCTTTCGCAGGCGTTCTTCAAGGAGCAGGTTCGAGGCATTGGTTCGTTGCTCTTGGGTCTCACTTGCCATTGCCGCATGCGCCTTGAAGGAGAGGTCAAATTTGCACATGACAGCGTCTCGATACTCCCGAACGAGCAATTGTTTTGTCGACATCGGGATCTCTTGCACCAGAAACTCGGAGGAAACTTGCTCAGCAACAAGGCGAAGCTGTTGTTCGTAGGCCTCTCGCGCCATCCGAATTGCGGGATCTTCTTCTTCATGATCTCCTTCTCCAGGTTGCGTGGCATCGGTTGGTGCATGACTGCTAGGGTCAACTACCAAGGCTGATCCATCGCCAGGGAGTGTTCTAGTAGTATCGGCACTGTCGTCCTCGTCATCCGCGTCCTTTTGCGTCAAGACACAATGAATCAGCTCGTCGAGCCCAATCTGGTAGTCCAGCGTCAGACCAGACGCTGTCACGAAGCGTGGCTTTGGCGGTTCGACTGGTTCCCCTTTGTGTTCGGTCTTGTGGCCCTTGGCACGACTGTTTGTTGTCGTCTTCTCTGCCTTCTCCTTGGGAGCTGCCTGCTGGCGGGGTGTCGAAGCCACTGACGAGTGACCGCTCTGCGCGTGCTGCTCGGGGGACTCTCCGGCGGTCTGCTGATGTCTCTCGTGGTCACTTGCTCTCTCTTCAGGTGGCACCTCTGGAGGATCCACGAGATCGTCAATGTGCTTCACACTGAGGAACGCGTCCACGTCAAAGCTCCCTGGCTGGACGGGGGTCACAAGGCCAAAGAGCTCGCAGAGTCCACAGAGGAATAGCTCCCGCTGCTTGTCCAGGGCAATCACATTGTGACCCGCGGCCACAGTCACCTTCTTGTGGTAGATCCGATAGGCGGCCTCGATTGTCTGCAAGAGCGCACTCGACCGCTGGAATTCATCCTGGAGAACGGCGTCGTCGGGGGCGTGTCGCAGTCGCGCGCAGCTCGTTCGGAACGCCAGTTCGTGCTCGGCGTTGATCTCCTCGTCGTGATCCTTGAGCCCATCCAGCAGGTCCATGGCGCTGAGATTCACGTATCGAACGCGATCCTCGCTGCGTTCGACAGTCTGGGCGACCTTGAGGAAGAACTTGGCCATGCGCTCGGCTTGGTCATGGAGACGCGCACTCTGCGTGTCGATGCGCTTGCCGATGTCGGCCAAGAACGCCTTGCCTTCCTCCTCCCGGGCGGCGAGGAGGTGTTCGCAGGCCTCGGCGATGACGGCATCCACAACGTCATTGGCGTGGACTTGCAAGGCGAGCTGCTCCCCGATGAAGCGCAGGTGCGCCTGGAACGCCGGGCTCAGCTCCGTCGCGTACACGAGCGTCCCGAGGCGGCGCTGGACGCGTCGAATGGCCTGCAGATCGACCGTAGGGGCCGTGGCGCTCGAGGTCATGAACGTCTCCACACCACCGCCTGCTGACTTTGGTGGGCTCGGGGATACGGACGGCGGGGTCGTCGTGGATGACGGCGTGTTCAGAGATTCGGTGGTGCTGTCCAAGGGGCTCGTCGGTGTGGTTACGCGGGATGACGTCGGATCGGCTTCCTCCAGGAGAGCCCGCAGCTGCAGACTCACGTCTTCGACCTCGGCCTTGAAGACCTCGCTCATGTCGCTGAGACCCATGAGCACGTTGATCTGGCTCTGGAGGGTCGGGAGCACGCCGAGGATCTCCTGCTTGCCGGCCTTGCGCATTTTCTCGAGCGTCGCCTGCACGGCCTTGCGCTCGGCGCCCTTGCCTTGACTCTCCATGACCCCATCCAAGGGCAAGGCGCTCAACAGCACGTCGATGGTCGAGCGTAATGGGGCCAGGTACGACGGGTAGATGAGCTCGGTGAGATTGAGCCGCCTCACCACGGAGTCGAGCTCCGCTCGGAGCCCCCCGGCCATTCGGAAAAACTCCTCGAGGGTCTCGTCCTTGAGGAGCGTGGCCAACGTGGTCATCGACGTGGGGATGTCGCCTTCGGGAGCCAATGCCCCAAAGCCGTGGAGCTCCAAGCGCAGGGCCTCTCGGAGGGTCTTCCCATCGCGAACGCGGGCTTCATGGACCTCCCGGAGCCCCGCAAAGAACCTCGCGTGCATCTCCTCTTCGCGTTTTTGCGTGTCCACGAGTTCTTGGAGGATCTCCTCGGCCATCACGGAGGTGAGCTCGGCACCGGCGGCCCGGAGCCGGTCCAACACGGCCATGCGCCTCTCAGAGTGCACTGTTTGCTGGAACCCCCGGATCTCCTCACACACCCGCTTGCGCTCTGGGGGATCCGTGAACTGCGTCGAGTTGATTACCGCCTGGAACTTGGCGATCGCGTCCTCGTGGCGGAGGTGCCGCCAGTGCTCTTGGCCCCGTTCCCACTTGGCCCGGGTCTCGACCAAGACATCGACGTCCGCTGTGGCCATCCGGGCGATCAGGTCCGCGTAGGCCTTTTTGTTGGAGATCACGACGATGTTGAGTTCATAGGCCTCGGCCTCGATGATCCGCTCGACCTCGGGGGGCAGCGCGTGGGCCGTGTCCATCAGCACGTGCGTGAGCTCCTTGAGCCCCGCGCCGACGCGTTCGACCCGGGTGAGTTCGATTTCCTCGAGGCGTTGCCCAAAGTTCGTGATCGCCAGCGTGCGCTCATCGCAAATACCTTGCAGGGTCGTCCACATCGCTAGGACATCCGCGTTCTCGGATCGCAGGAGGAGCTCGTCATCGGCCAGCGCCCCGTGGACGCGCTGGATGCGCTGGTCGATGCCCTCGAGGGTCTCCTTGATCTCATCCGCGGCCTGGATGATCCCGACCTCGATGTCCTCGCTGATGGCCTTGACCTGGTCGGTGTAGGTCTGTTGGGCGGCCATGTGCCGCTCGCGACGCTGGACGGCGTTGAGTTCGATCTGCGTCGGGCCCGCGCCTGGCCCCTCCCGCTCGGGCTTGGCGCTGACCACGTCGTGCTCCAGCTGGCGGACGGACGCGACCATCTCCTCGAGCTCGGTCGGGGGATGAGGGTTCTTCCCCTGACCACGGCGGTACTGGCGGAGATCCTGCTTCGCGATGTGCTCGGTGGCCGCGCGTTCCTCCTCCTCGATCCGTTGCTGCTCCTCCCGGAGATACGTCGACGCGCTGCGGGCCTTGTGCTGGTTCAGCGCCCCGAGGAGTCGCATCTCGGCCCGGGCCTTGAGCTCGACATTGGTGGGGGGCTGTTGGTTGCTGTGTGTTGGCATGTTGGTCGCCCTCCGTCTCGTCCCTCCCTATGTGTGTGTGAATGCAGCGACGAAACAGCGCGAGGAGATGAAAAAAATGATGCGTGAGATCGTCAGTCCATCGCCTTGCTGCTCTCCTTGTGACTCGTTTTTTACAGACAGCGACGACCGTGGTGTCGCTTCGACGTCTCGAACCGTCGCTTCACTCCATGCCCGAGGGATTGGTGGGAAAGGCAGCACACACGGACGCGAAGCGAATCTATTTGGCATCATAATCATAATCGAACAAGCATCACGCCTGTGCCGCTCTATGTCCACCACGACGAGAGCCCCAGACCATCTTCATCGATCGTCCCCTACGGTAGATCGGACCACAAGTGTCAGTTCAACAACAGTCTGATCGGGCGGGCGATTGCACGATGTTGACGACGTACGAGAATGTGAATGGCCGACGGCGTCGGGTCCGTCTCCGAGAGATCGACGCTCGCCGAGCGCCCGCGGGCCAGGGACCGGCGCATGTCCCCAGCGGCACTGACGGCCCCGCCTTCGGTCTTGTCGCTCGCCTCCGTTGTCGTCGCTTGGATGCCTGATAAAAAGCGACAACATAAAAGGCCGATGCGAACGTCGATACGCTGGGCAAACGCTGGACAAGTGTCCACGTGTTCATTCACGACGCACCGTGCGCGGTCTTGGTCACGCGGGTGAAGTTGATGCTCGTGACGCGGAAGCGGATCTCCTCGTGCAGGTCCATGTAGAATTTCTCTGTCATCGTCATGCCGCAGCCGTCAGTCGTCGTCATCCCCACAACGGGCTTTGCCCCTTTGTTCGTACCTTGGACCTCCGAGTACTTCCACACCCACAGGCGCTCGGCCGTGTCACTGCGAGTCGCTCCGAGTCAGCTCCACGTGTCGCACCCAACGTTGGGGTTGGTGCCGGGCATCACGTACAAATACGACGGCGTCTGCATGGCGTACGAGGGGATGATGATGTCCTGGACAAAGTCCATCGACACGCGGATGTGCTCCTCGTTGCAGCTCACGATCCGGCCCTTGAGGACCTCCCCAACGAACGGCCGGAACACGACCATCCGAAACTCGACTGGCGCAGTCAAGAGCAAGACGGCGTGGGCGCGGTGTGTGTGAGCGTGTGTGGCGTGTGAGCGCCCCAGCCCGGCAAAGAGACACGTGAGGGCAGCGAAACGTACCTTGTGAGTGCGAGGTGCCATCCGCGGGATGCACAAAGGCATCGCCAATGTGCACAAAGTCGTAGATCGAGATGCAGAGACCCACGTCCGCGAGGACCTTGTTGGCGTACTTGCGGTCGATCTCCTCGATGAGGACCTTGCGGTAGTCCTCCTCGAAGAGATCGGGGGCCACGGGGATCACGTCCGAGATGCGCGTGAGGACGAACATGGCGGCAGTGGCGCGTCGGCAGCGTCGGTGGCGTCCAGCGTCAGGTGTCGATGGTCGTTGGCCATGCAATGTCGGCTCAAGTTCCAACCACTTTACCTTGAGCGGATCCACTGTTCCCGTCCGCCTAAATGCGAAATGGGTGGGACGTGATGTGGGCCACCTTAATTTGGTTAAGGTGGTTCAAAGTTAAACTAGGCACTTGATTTCCCTCCACTGAGGGTTTGCTGCCTCACTGCAGAGCCTAATTCGCCACCTCGAGAGTAGGCACGAGGTGGTGCCTTGACCTTTTCTCCACGCGAGTCGAAAAATGGCGCGAACGTTGATCGATCGAGTCGCCGCCAACTCGGGGCCCGCGACGACGGCGGCGTCCAGCGGTACGACGAGGCGCCGATCCACTCGACAGCAGGCGGTGCCGGCGCCCGAAATCCCCCCGGCGACCCGCCCCCGGGGGCGACCGCGCAAACGCCCGGCAGCGGAACCCGCGGAGCCAACACCAGAGCAGTCTGCCCCCGAGCCGACTCAGCCATCTTCGTTGGTAGCCGATGCGGTGGATGCAACGACGCCGCCGCCGAGAGAAGCCAGTACCACGGTTGCCTCCTCCGGTACCAAGTCCCTTGAGGGGCGCTGCAGGTGGCTCCCCAAGTACGAGCTTGAGCTTGGGTTGCGACCCATCTACGCGACGACCTACGAGGACGCCGTCAATGGGAACCCAGCGAGCACCGTGATCGAGGCAAGTTGCAAGTTTTGCGAGACGTTTGGCCGGGAGGTCCCGGTCCAGGAGGCGACGCCCGTTGGTCAGCAGCTCCTGGCGCCTCGGAAGCGCGCCAAGAGGACCAATGTCAAGCGGTTTAAGAAGTTTCGCCGGGACAACGTCCTAACGCACCACCGCCGTGAGCACCCGATCAAGTTTAGTGCCTACGAGGCCCTCCCCATGACCGAGAGCAGTCGAAAATCTTTTTTCCGAGGCGTCGATCTCACGGAGAACGGTCTCAGGCCCTTTTTCCGCCCACCCGAGCCCTCGCGAGGTACCCTCGCATCAACGTATCGCACCACTGGCCTCACAGCCAAGGGATCGTTGCGGGTCATTGTTCCCCGGGCGATCATCGAAGTCGTCGTTCGATTGCTAGCCAACCCCGAGGAGCGGCCCGACGGTGGCTTCACCGAACTGGGAGACGTCGGGTCGCTCGAGGCGTTCCACGAGCTCCCCAGTGGCGACTTCGAATTGATCATCAAAGACACCAAACAATTCGAGACCGTGATTCGTTGCGTCCCAGTGGTGCCCACCTTCAGTGCGATCGCAACTCTCTTCAAGATCTTTGAGCATGCTCATAGCGTCACGATCCTCGGTCAACCGAACGAAAAGACCGCTGACCGTGATATCTTGCACATGGTCGCGCTCAACCTTACGGCCGTGCGCGATATCCTCCAGTCTGTCTGGGGCTTCAGTTTGCACGTTACTGGTGCGACGCACGCCGCAGAGGGCTACCTCGACGTCCGCTTGTCGTTTGGCCTCAATCGGAGCATTCATAGCGTGCATCTACTGGCCATTCCCGTGGAAAATCTCGACGCAACCGTGCCAGCATACACCGATCTTGTGGTGAATGTCCTCAAGAAAATAGGCGGCGACACGATTTTGCGGAAGCTACTTGCGGTAACCAGTGACGGGACTGCGACGATGCTCGGTTGCCGCCAAGAATTTTCCTCCCGGATTCGCGCGGCGTGCGAACGCGAAGGATGGCCAGGTGTCTCCGTGGCGTGGTGCGGAAGCCATCAACTGAACGCCGCTGTTGGCTCCTTTATCTCATCCCTCGATGATCTCGTTGCATTTCGATCGCGCCTGGGATCCGAAATTTCGTTTACGAGATCTCATGACGATGTGAGTGCGCGGGTCGGCATGTGCCCACCTTACACACCAACGCGGTGGGAGTCGATTCATGAAACGTGCCACTTCTTGGAGTCCAATTACTCGGACTTGGTCGCCCTTCAAGATTCGAAGCAGCGGGAACGATCTAGTGCGTCGTGGTGGACCAGTTTGTTTTTATTCGCCAACGTGATCGAACGCATCTGTCGATGCCTAAAGGCGATGCAGAACGCGACCGCGACGATGGCCGACCAGAGGGACGCCATTTCGACATTGATTCATTCTTTGAAGGTGACATTCGAAGGCCAAACTCGCCCCGAGCTCACAGATGTGTCAGCATCACGGGTGAAACAACAGCTGAGCGTGGCCTCATGGCATTCACCAAGGCTCTTTGAAACCGTGGATGAGGTTGAGCAGGAGAGGTTGGTTGAGGGGTGGCGGCGCGCCAGTTCGGACTTGATCAACAGTGTCCGCGGTATTGCGAATGAACTCGAAAACGAAGCGCCGAACTCAGCTCCGGAGACACCAAAGGCAGTGATCCAATGTGACGATGCCACGTTCACCCAGCTGCTCCAGCTGTACACAAGTCGACTTGAAGCGCATTCCGGATCGCAGATCTGCCCACAGATCTGGCGCCAGCGAAATGCACTGAAGCAACGTTATGCTGAGGACGCGGCGTTTTCTCGCCAAGTGGATGCCGCGGATCAGCTCCCAGTCGACCAGGCATGGGCTGCCATCAACGGGGACCGTTCGGTGGATCACCTGATGAATTTCGTCCTCGGACTGGCCGCGAGAACGCCCGGTGCGAGCCCCGATGTGGATACGCGTGGAGATCGCAGTGCCGTGGGCTACGCGACCATGGCGAGGCAGCTGCAGGCCGCCCAATACTTTCTCCTCATCGAACTGGCAACAGCGGTGGTCATTTAGACTAGGAGGCTGTGGACGGAGGTCCTAGTTTTGGTTCGTGTGGCCTGCCTCATGTGGCGGCGATATCTTCAGGTTACTCGTTGTTAAAACAGGTTGTGCCTGCTTGTGCACGTTTGACAGTTTTGCCCATTGGTTTGTCCTTGACCCTCGACCACCACATCACCATGGTGCATTGTGGATACAGGACGCGTACGCACCCTCAAAGCGCATTGATGCATCCTGGCGAACGTCCCGGACGCTGCGGCACCACCATCACCATGATGACCACCACCGCCGGCTTCGTTTGGTGCTCGGCGAAAGCGCGTCACAGCCATCCATCCATTCAACGCACAATCGAGCCACAGTGGCCCCCTCGGGATCCACGTCTCATGTCCAAAATGGCCAAAACGTGCATTTCGTCACGCGCACACGCACAGGCGTAACCCCCTCGGCGGCCATTGACTCAATTGACTGACGGCCCACGCCAACTCGGGCCAAGACACGAGCGCAGCGCATTCGCATCCACTCACCAGCAGCGGACGATGAACGGCACGGGCCCGGACGCCGACGAGCGCCAGCCCCTGACCCACGCGCGCGCGTCGCCGTACGGGGCCGTCCCTGCCCCCGCGCGCCACACGACACTGGCAGTTGGCGGCGATGACCCGGCGATCGGGGGCTCCCCGAGCTGCCACCACCGGGAGAGCAGCATCGGTCGACCGGGCAATGGCCGCGAGCGGCGCTCGCAAGTCGCGCACGCGCTGCTCCACAAACAGAGCGAGACCGAGGTCCTCCGCATGCCCGCGGCGGCCTCGGCCAAGGTACAGATCGCCATCCGCGGCTCGTTAGTGATCAACGTGGTGCGTCCCGCGATGTTCTGTGGCTGCGAATCTCCCTCTGCCCTGTGCCCTGGTGGTTGGTTGGTTGGTTTGACGACTGTGGCTGACGGACGTGCATCAGATCCTCGCGTGTGCCAAGTTTTACGCGGCGATCGCGAGTGGCTCGCTCGCGGTGCTCTCGTCGCTCGTCGACTCGATCCTGGACCTGACGTCGCAGTGGCTGTTTTGGTACTCGGACAAGCACATGCACACTCCGAGCATCAACTACCCCGCGGGTCGCCGTCGCCTCGAGCCCATCGCGGTCATCGTCTCCGCGACGCTCATGGGCATGGCAGGTACGGACGGGCCGGTTCACCGCAATGCTCATCGAAACTGTTAACGATGCCGTGTCGTCTTATGTCTGTCAGCCATTGAGGTTGTCCAAAAGTCGATCGAGACGCTCGTCTTGGGCTGCAACGGGACGCTCCCGGATCTGGACATGACCGATTTCACGATCGCGGTGCTGCTCTTTGCGATCGTCGTGAAGCTCATCCTGTGGTTTCTCTGTGCCAAGATCGGCACGACGTCGTCCTCGGCCGCGGCCCTCGCCCAGGACCACCGCAATGATGTCTTTAGCAACTCGATCGCGATTGGCACGTCCGTCCTTGCCCACTGGAATCGGGAACTGTGGTACAGTGACTCGATCGGCGCCATCGTCATCTCGATTTACATCGCCTACAGCTGGCTCGTGACCGGGAAGGAGCAAGTCGAGCGCCTCGTCGGCCTCCGTGAGTGCCCTAGCTTGTCGAATGTAGAGGGGCGCGTTGACTGTGCGGATCACTGATTGAGAGTTTGGAAATTCCAGGCGCCGACCCAACCTTCATCGAGCAAATCCGGGAGCTCGTCGACCTCCACCACCCGCTGATGCAGTCGGACATTATCCGTGCGTACCACTTTGGCAACAACTACCTCGTCGAGTTGGAGGTGATCCTGCCCGAGATGATGCCCGTCCGCGAGGCGCATGACATCAGCCTCGCGCTGCAGAACAAGGTCGAGGAGCTGGATAACGTCGAACGGGCGTTCGTGCACGTTGACTACCTCTCGAGAGACTACGATGAGCACAAGGACCCGACACTTCGACGGGACTCGAACGCCTGA
>JAADYI010000795.1:0-12586 GCA_023338185.1 Lagenidium sp. CBS 127285
CCTGGCGCTTGATCATGGTGATCAGCCGCCGGGCATACTTCTTGGTGAGCTTCTGTTCGGAGTTGGCGACGAGCTCGAGCCGCGGGTGCCGAGGGAGGTCGGCGTCCGTGTACTCGTAGGTCGTCGGGAGGAGGTAGACCAGGCGGCCGCCGTCCCGGAGCGTCTGGGCGGCAAACTCAAGCAGATCCCGCATCACGTCCTCAGCAGCATACGGCTGCGTCGGCGGGATGTATGAGCGCTTGGCCTTGGCTTCGAGCTGCTCGGTGCTCAGCACGGCGGCCCCTGGGCGACGACCACTCTTGCGTGCCCCTGCGCGGATCCCGTACGGAGGGTCGCACACGACCGCATCGAAGAACTCCCGACAGCGCTCGACCAGCGGACTCCGCGAGTTGTCGGCGCGGATGAGCTCGGGCAATGGGAGCCCGTACTGCTCAAAGTTGGTCCGGACGTTGACCCGCGTCGCTGACTCCTGCTTGGCGTCGTCGTTGGCCTCAGCAGAATCCTTGGCCTTTTCGCTGCCACTTGCGGCGCTGTCTTCGGTGGTTGACGCTGGGCCGTTGCCACTGACTCCGACGCCTGTGCCGAGGAGAACGCGGATGTCGATGTCTGTGCCAAAGCACACCGCCCCATGGGTCGCGCATGGAATGAGCACGCTCCCCGTGCCGACAAATGGGTCGATCACGAGATCCCCGCGCTGGACGAGGCCCATGTTGCACATGAGCAAGGCCATCTCGCTCTCCATTGATGTTGGGCCGATGTACGCGCGGCGCTTGAGCGTCTGCTGGTCAATGAGGTCGCGGGCCCCGCCCCGACCACGGTTCTTCTCGCTCCCGGCGAGCTCCCGGAGGAACCAAAGCACCCGGGCCGTGAGCGTCCGGACGTTGTGGAGCTCAACGGCGTACTCCTCGAGGATCAGAAATTTTTCTTGGGGCTGGGTCACAACCACGGGCCCCGCAAACGGCAGGACCTCGCTGAAGTGCTCGCGTCGGGCCTCCTGCTCAGCCATCGTGAGCTTGCGGCCAAAGGCCTCGACGCGGATGCACCACGAGCACGCCTCGTCGGCAATAAGCGCGGCCTTGGTCGGCGCGGCATAGGCATCGACAGCCCGGACCAGAGCCGTGTAGTCGTCCGACGGTGTGTGGCCCCAGACCTCATACACGGCCTTGACGAGGATCCCCCGGGCCGAGAGGAACTTGGCGTGCGCGGCCGACGGCAGGCGCAGGCGGAGCAGTGGCGAGTCCTCCGGTGTGGGCAACGATGGCCCTGATGCGTCGGCCGTTGATGTCGCATCGGCCGAGGGGATCACGGCATCGGCGAGGCGAATCTGCTGGAGCGCCAGCACGGCCTCGAGCTCCGGGTAGCGGAAGGCAAAATGCCGGTGGACGAAGAAGACGAGGAACTCGGGCCACGTCGAGGGCGCCGTCGCTGGCGGTGGCGGTGGTGGCGGTGGCATCGCGACGGCGGCGGCGGCCGAGTCCATCGATGATTGATGGATGTGGGGATTCGTTGTGATGGTGGGTGGTCGAATGGGACGAGACTGTCACATAAGGTACCACCACATTATTTTTGTCGCAGGGAGGTTCCTAGATAAATGGACGCGTGTGATCCACTACGTTCATTGGCTGAAATGACATTCAGATTACGCCCTATCGGAATCTTGAGCAGACCTGGAGGACGCGCTTCTGACGTGTTTTGATCTTCAGACGTCACCAACGAGGCCCCACTCGACGTGCATCCACGTCCTTCATTCCCCGGTGAAACAACAAGCAAACACGGGCCAGTGCCTTTCACCACCTCCACAGAGTTCCATCGTCAAGACAAGAGGGAACGCGAAAAGGGGTCGACGAGTTTTATTCACAGTCTCACGTGGGAACAAACAGAATGGTCAGCGATAACGGTGGGCCCGCAACCACCACCTTCAAACATCCCAACACGTGTCTTGGATTTGCACCCACTCGCACTCAGTTGATTCCCAGTTAAAATGGTCTTCTGCCGCTCCAACCCCTCGGGTTGTACTTGACATGTGTGTGATATTTCCCCAGCTGTCCACACCAATGGGGCGCTTTTGGTCGCCCGCTGGATTGGAGTGAACCTGGGCTCAGGTGCGTGGGTTCTCTCCAAACTTACATCACGTAGTGTATTGTTGTAGGTATCTCGAGTGTCTTGTCCTTCTCTCCGAGAGAGCTCTCACGAGGTATTGTGGATCAAAGCCACACACGTCATTATCAATCGCGCTCGATTCTGACAAATCAGCTCATCGGCAAGCCGTCATGCTGGGCTCCCTGCGTCAAGGCTCTGAGGCCGCATCTCACAGTCCCTCGAGCATCCAGCACTACGACAATGCCACCAAGCGTAAGGACACCGTCCTGCTCGAAGCTCCACGGCATTGCGACAACGCCGTGGTCTATGAAGGCGTCCACGTCAAAGAATACTTGGTCTCGGGTTACAATGAAGTCGCGAATATCCCCATGCTCATGATCGGCGTGGCGGCACTACTTGGCATCGGTGCGGGCCTGTTGCTGGCCAAATTTCAGGTTGATGGAAACTGGGCGAAGTGGATCTCGCTGCCGGGGACTCTCTTCATTAATGCGCTCAAGTGTCTCATTGTCCCGATGGTCTTCTGCAGTGTCGTCGTGTGTATCGGCGAGCTCATTGAAATCGGCAAAGCAGTGGCAATCGGTGGTCGGACGGTCATCTATTTTGTCTGCTGCTCCATTTTGTCGTCCAGCATCGGGGTCCTCATGGGTCACCTCTTCTCGGGCTTCTTTGCTATCCAGATCAAGTCGGAGGTCCCACAACTGAGTCCCAAGTTGTTGATGCGGTGTGCAAGTGGCGGCTACCTGACTGGACTCAGCTCTGGGGTGCTAAGCTGCCGCTCATCGAATGCGACGGACGGAAGTTCGCTGTTTCGGGTGAACGATACCTCGTCCTACTTCGCCGTGGGTTCGGCCAAGTACGCCAAGATTTCGGTCACCGAACAGATCTTCAGGATTTTCAATGATCTTGTCCCAGAGAACATTGTCGGGGCCTTTGCCAACTCGACGGCGGTCAGTATCATCATCTTTGCGATCTGCTTTGGCATTGCCTTGGTGCGCACTGTGAATCACAGCAGCGATGGAGACAACTACCCCCTTCTCCTGATCACACACGCCAATATCATCTGCCGCCTCTTGGTCAATCATGTGATCTCGTTCATCCCCATCGCGGTCGTCTCGATGATCGCGGGCTCCATGGCCCAATACTCGAGTTCGTCAGGTGTCCTTGTGACCGTCGGATGGTTGATCATCGCCTTGGTCGCGGGCTTGTTCCTGCTGACAATTGCGATTCTTGGGACGGCCCTGTACATCACCACGGGCCGATTTATCTTCTCCTGGCTCAAGTTCATGTTTCCAGCGATTGTGTTCATCTTTGGATGCTCGTCCTCGATCGCCACGCTTCCAATCACGTTGCGTTGTGTTGAGAGCTCTCGTGAAGTTTCGTTCGCTCTGGGACGATTCGTATTGCCGCTTGGGGCTACGACCAACCTCAATGGGACGGCCGTCTACATGCCGTTGGCGTGCATTTTCATGGCCAAGGTTAGCGGCTTGAACCATTTGTTGACTCCCACGACATACGTCCTTCTCGTCGTCGTCGGGGCGATTTCGTCATTTGGCGTGGCGCCAGTTCCTCACGCGGGGCTAGTCATGGTCATGACAGTCTGGCGAAGTGTCTTCGGCATGGACCTCCCGCAGGCCTTCACGCTTCTCGTTGGGGCGGACTGAATCATGGGTCGGATGGTTGCTGCGATCAATATCGTCAACGACACAATTCTCTGTCGCATCATCGCTGAGCAGTGTGAGGAAACCGAGTTCCTGCGGAATCCCAATCATCGGACCTGCACGGACCTGCATACGTCCTCGCTTCCTACGTCCGAGGAGGTGTTACCATGAGCTTAGCTTGTTGATCAGTGAGTTGTGCTAGCGAGTATCAGTGAGTTGAAATACTACAGTAGTATGTGTCAAGCTAGTGAATTCCCGCAATCCGCACCTCTCTGACCTCATGCTATTTTCCTTGAGCTTCTCTGTGCGTTCTTGGATCAGCCATGACCATGTACCACGACAAGACGTCACAAATGTCCAAGTGCAGTATCCACATCTCATTTTGCCGAATTACATCGTCGTCTCTAGTTCGCTTCGTCATCCTCCTCGATCTTGAAGCTCGCCACGGCGAGATAGTCTCGGACCATTTTTAAAAATGACGAAATCTTGGTCAGATCCTTCACACCCGGAGAGCCCTTGACCTCGACACCGCTGCTCACATCGACGCCCAGGGGGCGACCAATGGCAATTGCCTTCCCGACATTATGGGGCGTGAGGCCCCCGGCCATGAGGCAAGGAAGTCGCGCTTGATTAAAGATGGCGGCGATCTTCCAATCAAAGGTGACGCCGGTGCCACCCTGTTGGCCCTTGACCGTCGTGTCAAGGAGCAAGTAGTTGGCCAGCCCCGACTTGACGTGTTGCAAAATGCCCTCGGCGTCGACCGTGTCCGAGTTGAGGTGGTCCGGGAGATGGAAGACCCGGACCGTCGGGAACTCGATGTCCTCGCAAATCTCAAAGCCCTCGTCACCGTGGAGCTGGACAATGTCGACCCCCGCGGCGTGGGCGATGGCATTGATCTCGGCGGCGGTTTTGTTCGCAAAGACCCCGACCACCAGCGGCGCGCGGGTGCACGCCTCACGGAGCGCTGTGGCGTTCCGCTGGTACCACTCGGGGGCCTTTTGTCGGGGGTCGATGCCCTTTGCGGTCAAGTACTTGGGGAGGATCGGACCCGAGCGCTCTCCATACGCCCGGACTGCCTGGACGATCTCCTGGGCCTGTTCGACCTCGAGAGAACGCGGCGAGTTCTCGACAAAGATCAGACCAATGAGGTTGGCGCCCGAGCGCAGGGCGGCCATGGCGTAGTCCACCGTCGTCACACCGCAGATCTTGGCGAGGGGCTGCGGGAACGCATCCCCCGCGTCCCCCGTGGGTCGCCCCGCGCGGTCCATGAGCTTGGCGATCATCGTCTTGACGTCCCCGCTCTTCATCAGGGACTCGCCGACGAGGATCCCCTGGGCCCCGCACTGCTCAAACTTGGCCACGTCCGCCCGCGAGTGGATGCCACTCAGCGCCAGGAGCGTGACGCCGTCGACCCCCAGGGCGATGCCCTTGTCGCGGATCGCCTCGGCGACCCGCACGGTCGTGTCCAGGTCCAGCTTGAACGTCCGCAGGTCGCGGTTGTTGACTCCAATGAGCCTGGAGAGGAGAGGGACGGGAGGGGCACGTCGCATCAGCTGCACGCGCCACTCAGGTCATTGCAAAGGACGAATGCGCTTCGTACCGGGCGTCGGCGTCGAGGGCCACCTCGAGCTCCTCGACGCTGTTGACCTCGACCAGTGGCGTCATCCCCAGGGCCAGCGTCGCCTGTGCACAGAGATCACCACCACCACGTGTGAGTCTGGTTTACACACCGCGGGTGTGATCGTGAGGTTGATACCTCGATGAGGCGGCTCAGCTCCGTGGGCGTGAGGATCGCGACGATCAGCAGCACGCAGTCGGCGCCATGGGCCCGGGCCTCGAGGAGCTGGTACTCGTCGATGATAAAATCCTTGCGCAAGATCGCCGGGCGGCGCTCGGGGCCGAGGGCTTCGACGGTGGTGCGCGCCGCGCGGAGGTCCGCCAACGAGCCCTTAAACCACGTGGGCTCCGTCAGCACCGAGATCATGCTCGCCCCCGCGGCGGCGTACTGACGCGCTTGCACTGCGCGACCAAGGGCAGGACGCACTCAGCCACACCCACTACACGCAAGTTGTTTTGCGAATCGACTGACCTTGGACGTCGAGGTCCGGGGCGATGTCGCCCTTACTGGGGCTCGCGCGCTTGAACTCGGCGGCCAGCGCGAGCTGGGCCCATCCCGGGGGCTGCGCACGTATGCGGGTCGCTCGCTCAGTCCCTTTTGCGCCGCGAACGAAACGCTGCCGTCGCCACTCCACAGACAGATCCAACGTACCGCGGGGGCGTTGAGGCGCCCGAGGACATCGAGGGCAGGGCCCAGGTCGCCCTCGATCTCGCGGATCTGCTCCCGGAGCGCGGCCGCGGGGGCCCCGGTCTTGGCCGCGGCGACGTCCCGCCGGCGCTGGGCGGTGATCTCGTCGAGGATGCTCATTGTCTTTTGTCGATGTGCTTTCTTGACTTGGTGCTGTTTTCTGTGCAGCTCAACGTTCGATCCGGCGTACCGGTACTGATACCGATATTAATGGGAATACGTCGAATGCCGGTTATGCTATGTTGCTATCCATTATTTTTAATCATAACGCTATGCGGTGGCTACATCCGGGGTGATCTCGTCGGCCTTGCGCTTCGCGGGGGTCGACGTGGACGATGGCGCCGTGGGCAATGTCGCAGTGGTGCTCGAGGATGCTGAAGGGGGCGCCTTGGTAGCGGTGGCGGTGGCAGCACTGGGGACGGTGACTATGGAACAACAAAAACAAAGAAACGTATTGAGGTCAGCAGCTTGCAAGACAATTCCAATAAACACAACAACGCACTCTTGGTCATCGACGACTCGTTTCGAACCCAGCCGCAATGGACAAAGAAATCGTAGATCTGCCCCGTCTTGTTGACATCTAGCACCGAGCAATTCGGACCACGATAGTCTTTAGCGAACCAGTATCGTGGAGCATAATTATCCTCCTAGGGGAGGCAATAATGTTGAGCGTACCGATCTTGACGATCTCTTGGGCCTTTTTCTCCGAGAGATAGCCGAGCCGATAGCACTCGCGGACGAGCGCGTCCTTGATGACGAGGTAATGCTACAAGGGATCCCACGACCGCGTTTGAGTCATAATAAACGCGGGAGAACAAAATGTGGGTCATACCTTGGGAAGGAGCTTCAGCTTTACGCACAGTTCCTTCTCCTTTGGGGTGAGGAGATGGCTGCCAGGTGCGCCGTCGATACTCGATGTCAAAGATGCTGATCCGGTGGCTCCGCCACCGCGCGTCCGCGAGGGTTCGTCCCCACCATCTCCCGTCGCCGACTCCGATCCGCGATTCATCCAGCGACTGGCGCGGTCCCGCCCCCCTGAGGATGGTCGTCCGGACTCGTACAAGTATGAGGCGCTTTCCCGCTGCTTTTGGAGGGCCTGCTCGGTCTCGCGTTTCTTCTTCTCGACGTCATAGAGCTCCGCCTCCGCAAGTGTCCGGACGCCGTTCTTCCGGTACTCTTGCAGCAGGAGGATCTGTTTCCGCAGGCGCATGGCCGTGATGAGGCCATTCACAAAGTCCTCGTGCTCCTGTGGGGTTTGAAAGCGCGCGAAGGGGCGCATCTGGGCGATGATCTCGCGCTCGTCCTTGGGTCGGCGGCGTTCGAGTTGCTGGTGCTTCTTGTAGTCGAGGAGCCCCCGCTCGATGACAAATTTCTTGCGGCGCTCGCGCTCGTCGAGCTTGGCGTTGTAGATCTCGATGACCTTGAGCTTGAGCTCGCGTTCCGTCGGGTGGTCGTCCTCGGAGAACTCCATGTCCGCGAGGATCAGCTCGGCCTCGTTCTCGTACTCGACGTCAAAGTCCCCGCGCAGGGGCATATACCCCGCGAGCTCACTCCCGCTCGGGCGCTCGGGGAGCGTGGCTGGGGCCGTCGTCGTCGTCGACGGCGGCGTCTCCTTCACCAATGGGATCGTCGTCGCGGTCGACGCGTCGGCCATCTCGACGTCTGTCGTCGTCGTCGTCGCCGCCGTCGTTGCTGCCGACGGTGCGACGGCAGTATCGTCCGCCTCGGGCTCGTCGAGGAACCGCGGGAGGAGGTCCCGGCGGTTCAGGTAGGCATTGAGGTAGTGAGCCTCGCATTTTTTCTCGTTCTTGGTGACGACGTGCTCAGCAATGTCCTTCCAGTTGCCCATGCCGAACATCTCAATGCCCTCGAGGAGCAGGAGCTCCTCGTCCGCGGTCCAGACGCTGGGGTTCGTGGTGGTCGAGGTCAAATTCGATGGTGTCGTGGTGTCCTTGGAAGGCGTTGCGGGGGGCGCGGCTGGGGCCGGGGCCGAGGGCGCCGCTGTCGTCGTCGTAGCAGCAGCAGCAGCAGCATTCGTCGTCGCAGTCGACGTCAGGGCCTCGTCGCCGCGCTCGCGGACGAGGGGGAACGCGAGGCAGTCCGAGACCGTGTACCGGTGGGTCTTCTTGTGGCCGCCCATCTCGGTCCCGACGCCAAAGCACTCGACGCAGAGCTCGATGAGCGGCGCCGCGGACCCCGGGGCCACGCACTCGGCGCATGTGATGCGGATGTTGCGCGTGAGGTCCTTCTGGCAGTTGAGGCAGAACTTGGCCTTGGCCACGGCGGCCGCGCTGGCGACGGCGACAGCGGGCGACGTCGAAGCCGACGACGACGCCGATGGTTCCTTGGCCGCCGCGTTCGTCGATGCCTCGGTCTTTAGCCGCCCGGCGCTGGCATCGGTGGCGCTCTTGTCCTTCCCGCGTGTTGTCATGGTGCTTGTGCGAAAAGCAAAAGAAGCGAGAGCGTTGTTGGGGCGGGACGCGTCCTGATTAAAGCTCCAAACAAGGACAAACGACCGAATTAAAAATCAAAACTAGGGCGGTTGGACACTTTTGGAGGGAAAACATCGCCAAGAGACACAATTTTGAGATGTGGTGACAGCGCAACATCAATGCTCCTCCCCCGCCGTGATTGTCGTCGTCGCGCGCGCTCTCTCTCTCTCTCTCTCTCTCTCTCTCTCTCTCTACTTGCCAAAGCGGCGCTTGCGGCGGTTAAACTCGAGGATCACGTGCTCGTGGAGGTCCTCGCGCGTGATCTCGGGCCAGTTCTTGTCGAGGAAGATGAGCTCCGCGTACGCAATCTGGTACAACAAGAAATTGCTAATGCGCTGCTCCCCCGAGGTCCGCACGAGCACGTCCGGGTCCGGGAGGTCCCTGCGATAAGCGCCCCAGTGGTAGGCGGTCGTGAGTGTGTGGTCCCAATTGCCCACACCAACCAGCAGCAAGACCACGTACGCCGAGAGCAGGTGCCGACCAAAGAACGCCTCGTCAATGTCCTCGACGGCGGCATCACCCGCGGCGACCTCGGTGGCGATGCGGCGACAGGCCCCGACGATCTCATCGCGGGCCCCGTAGCTGTGAGTCGCCACGCACAACAAAGTGAGCGATCTGTGTGAACATCGGTTCCTTGCTGTATTCGCACCTCACGCAGATGTTGAGCTGGAAGCCCCGGCAGTGGCTCGTCTCGGCCTCGATGCGGTCGATGGCCTCGGTGATGAAGGTTGGGAACCGGCGGCCGTCCGAGACGAGCACCCGCACGCGGATGTCCCGCTTGCGGGCCTCGGGGACGATCTCGTGCATAAACTCCTTGAAGAGGTTCAGGAGCGTGTCGACCTCGACCTGCTCGCGGTTCCAGTTTTCTGCAGCAAAGCGACGCAGGCAGCGTGAGCCGTCGAAACACCGTTGGATCCCAACATGTTACAGTAAGCGAGAGAACGCACCTGTCGAAAAGGCAAAGACCGTGAGGGCCTCGACACCGGCCTCGATGCACCAGTCGGTAAAGGCCACGAGCGTCCGGCTTCCGTCGGCGTGGCCGCGGAGGCCCGTGCCGTATTTTTGCTTGCCATAGCGGCGGTTGCCGTCCATGATGACCGCGATGTGGCGGGGGATCTGCAAAAGCACTTGAGAGCGTGAGCGCCAAACTTGCTGCCATGTCGAAGAACTGCCCCGGACGAACCTTGGCGCCTTGGAGTCGGCGGAGGTCCCCGGGGCTCTCGCTGGGGGCGATCCCTCGGGTCCAGACCAGGGCCCAGCGACTCCAGGTCGTGGCCCACCGCCACAGCGGCGCGGGCACGGGCACCGAGAGCGTGAGAATGAGGCGCTTCTCGAGACCCGAGGCCATCGAGAGGCTCACGAGCGTGAGCAGAAAGACCAGCATGAGGGGCATCCCCGCGAGCCACCAGATCTCGAAGCCATTGTGCAGCGTCGCCTGCCAGCCACTGAGGCCCCCGACGCGCTGCTCGTGGGGCTCGAGCAGGGAGAGCGCCGTGTTCCGGCCATACACGCGCTGATGCTGCACGCCGCTCGAGTTCTCCTCGAGCATCGCCGCCGCCGCCGCGACGACCAGCAACATGCCGCTTCTTGCCTTTGAGGGTGTTGGTGTGTGGCCCGTTGCTCGTGCGCGTTGTCGCACTTGCGCCGCCCGCCCGCCGCTCGCTTGTTGCTTGTTGCTTGTGTGCGTTCAACGCCGCCACGTGCGACTGCGTTTGTGGCGTGAGCTGTTGACGGTGTCAGTGGATCAGTTGACCGGTGCCCATTCATTTCCACCAATCGTCAGTCGACGAGGCTTTTCACCCAATCAACGACGAGTGTCGATTGCCAAGTTGGACGAGAAGCTCATCACAAATCAAAGCGATCCAAGTATCAGCCACCAGGACCCAAGAGGAAGCGATGGTGCTGCCGCTCTGGGCCCTGGCGCTGCTCATCGGCGTGACGGTCGCCGTGCCCGTCGCCTACGTCATCCTCACGTGGGACCACGAGCTCACCAACAGGTGCGGCCATCTCACCGACATGTAGTTGGTTTGAAGAAGAACACCACAACGGCTCTGCACTCTCACAAACTAACTCCCTCGCAGCTACTTGGTCCTCCCGGCACCGGCGGATCTCGGGACCAAGGAGTTTCGGTGGCGGTGTTACCTCTCGGGGCTCACCCGCCGGGGCTGGCGGACGCGAATCCTCCGGAGCCCGTGCCCGCGGCTCACGCTCCAGTGCCGCTTCGCGCTACTCTCGACGGACTTTGCCAAGCTCACGACGGCGTTGGGCTTCAGGCGCCTCGAGCTCGAGACCATCCCGGCCATCTTCCCGCAGCTCGCTACCAGCGGGCTCTTTCTCCAACTCGTCGGCAACTCGA
Organism: Lagenidium sp. CBS 127285; assembly: GCA_023338185.1. Taxonomy (NCBI): domain Eukaryota; phylum Oomycota; class Peronosporomycetes; order Pythiales; family Pythiaceae; genus Lagenidium; species Lagenidium sp. CBS 127285. The sequence goes on from JAADYI010000795.1 coordinate 10,912, forward strand.
ACTTTCCCGCGGCTCTGGGGGGCATCCGCATCACGGCGCTCAAGATCTGCCAGCTCCGCCCCCTGGACATGCGCTTCCGCGACGAGCCCGTTCTCGACGAGGCCGAGGACGACGATGCCGGCGAGCTCCATGTACGTGAACCCGTCAAATGCATGCAAACGCTTTGGCCAAGGAGGGATCGTGACCTGACGACGGTGATTGTGGACGCGTGGTCCCTGCAGTGTCTCATGGTCCTCACGCAGAAGCGTTTCCTGGACAACGCGGTCGAGTTTTGCATCCAGACGGACATTTTCGACCGGCAGGGGACCGTGTGGCAGTCGTTCACGACGGTCGCCGTGCCCTTCAAGCAGAAGACACTCGTTGTCTCGCTCTCCGAGTCGACAGCGCACCTCGATCCTCGACTTGCGTCACTGTCCTATAAGAAGCCCAAGACGGACGAGTTTCTGTGCACACCGCGGAATCTCGACGAGTTTGAAGAGGTCAACGTGACGAATTTGGACGGTTCGCGGACCAATACGAAGTTGACCCCGCTGATGTGGACCGTGGGTCGAACCTGGAGCGCCCTCCAGCAGCAGAATCGGCTCCCCGAGCTCCCTTTGCTCGCATCGTTTGTCTTCGACGAGAAATCCGTCCCCCTGGGCCAGCGCCTTCGCTGCAAATCCGGCACCCACGAGGCCTTCAATGGCAAGGAAGTCGTTCACGTCGACGTCTCCTTTGATCAGCAAACGATCGTTGAAGGCCAGCTTCGGACCGTCGGCTGGGTGTACCAGGATGAGGATCCGCATGATTCATCTTCCTAGTTTTGGCTGATAATTTCACACCCCAGGTTGCGCGTTGAGTCGAGTTAAAATGCAATCCCGTGTACCTAAGATGAGGTGGTGTGCGTCAGTCAGCGCCCCACTCTGTTGATGATATCAACTGGTAATCATTTCAACTAGTATCTACTTGATATGCCGCCCAATGTTAGCTTTTCGCAACGGTCGACTCGACGTCCGACGATCCCTGCTATAATTTGCCACTCCAAACTTGTGAGTTGCAACGCTGTCTCCACGGTCAGGTCCACGCAAGCATCGCCATTCTCATGCAAATCGCACCAGCTCCACGACGAATATCTCTCCGTGAGTATCCTCGCGAGCAAGCACTGAGGGGCCATTGGTGGCGCTTTGTGAGCTGCTGGAAACGAAACATTGTCAGTGAATTGGTGACGGTGTGGCAAGTCTTTCAAGTCAGTCAATCGGGGCAATACTCGCTTGAACGTCTTGAAGCGTTTCGACAGTATTCGACAAAAACCACACGACTACGTTGTTTCATTGTTTGCCTGGTCACGCCAGTACCGTCGCTCTTGTTTGTTGTAATCCTCGATGCGATGCGCCTCGAACCGCCAGATCGATGGCGTCAAGATCCATCGCTGTGGATTCGCACCGCCCTCACAACCATTGCCATGGGGTTTAGCTATGTTTTACAAATCCGACAAGTTGTCGCACACCTGGTTGTATCTCGTCCAAGATCGCTGGCCATAGCAATGTTGACAACTATATTGTATACAGCTTTCCTAATACTATTGGGGCAAGTTTGGACCTTTCCAGTTCCGTTCGGATTTGTCCTCACAGCGGCACCGTACGCAGTCTTTCTGCTGATAAGTTTCGTCGTACTTGTTGGGGTAAGACCATTTCGA
>JAADYI010000796.1:0-12585 GCA_023338185.1 Lagenidium sp. CBS 127285
AGCACGCCACCACACAGCGCTTTGTCCAGCATGCAAAGATGCGGTACACACTGAGCACCACGTGGAACATGAACGGGAACGGGTTGGCGAGCTCGGGGGTCCCGAGGTGCATGAGCTGCGACTTGAAGTGCACGACGCCGAGCATCGGCGGCGGCGGCGGCGGCGGCGTCAGCAGGGGCGGGTCCTTGTCGTCCGAGGTGCGCTTGCGCTTGGCCGTGAGGACGTTGACCTCACGGATCGTGTGGACGACCCGGTGCGTCGGGTGGAAGATGTCGGTGCAGTAGCGTCGACGGCGGTTCCACGCGAGCCACGCGGTCGCGGGGTCAGTGGACACGGGCGTCAGGGGCTCGTCGAGCTGTTCCCAGTCCAGCGGGTGGTCGTCGGCGTGGGGGGCGAGGTAGTAGAGCCGCTGGCCGATGGCCGGCAGCGCCCCGTGCTCGCGGGGGTCGGCGGTCGAGACGAAGGGGATCGTGGGCAGCTCGCGGCTCGTCGGGGCCGTCGGCGAGGGCGTCGTCGTCCGCTCGACGGGGTCATAGACGATCTTGCTCGGTCGCGTTGGGGTCGCGACGCCGGTTTCGGCGGTGGCCATCACCGAAGACGTCGTGGGCGCGAGGCGCTCGAGCTCGGTGAGGACGACGACGGCCCGCGCTGCTTGCGGGGACACGTGCACGAGCTCCATGGCGGTGACCTCGACGAGGTCCAGCGGGGCCAATTGGCTCCGCCAGACGCGGGAGTTGAGCGTCGGGGCCAGCACGCATTTGAGCTACGAAGGGCGTGTGAGTGTTTTGGGATGAACGGGGCGGTCGATCGTAGGGGTCGCACCTTCATCTGGCCGTCGCTGACGACGACGTCGAAGAGATCGCGCTCGGCGGCCGAGGCGAGGGCCGTGGGGAGCGCGCGCGTGGCCACCGGGTCGGTCATGTCTGGGGACACACGACGGCACGCAGCAGCGGTCACAGGCGTCAGTGGGCAAGCCGCACGCAGGGGTGTTTCGCTCGAGGTGGCTCACAGCGGTGCACGCCGAGGACCTGGACGACGACCCGCCGGTCCCGGGGGAGCCCCGCACGGAGGATCTGCACGGCGTGAGGCGTGAGCTCGCCCCCGGCCCCGAGGCTCGAGCGGCGGCGCGCAGAGCCCGCGGCCTCCGGAGTAGCGACCGTCGTCATTGTGCCGTGCGATGGAAGAAGATGGAGAGGTTAACCCCATCCGATTAAGTTGACCACCCCTATCCCCCCCGGTAAAGTGCGAGACTACTCTCCTCGTTTTCTTTTTTGAAATTTCGGCGCGAGCGACCACTAGAGCGCTCCCATGACGATGGCGGCGAGTGCGACCACGACGACGACGACGACGACGAGAACGACGAGGCCCCGACCGAGGGCGAGCGCGAAAGCAACGAAAGCAACGAAAGCAGCAAAAGCAGCGGCGGAGGTGGCGGCGACCGGCGGGCGGAAGGTGCGCTTCGCCGGGGCCGCGTGCATCGAATTCGACGCCACTCGGGCGCCGGTCGTGCGCCATTGCGGTGCCGGGCGGCGCTCCTGGCTCACACCTGAGACCCCCACAAAGGACTCGGGGGGATCGACCTGTCTTGACTTGGTCCTCGAGTGGCGGGCCCGTCGGATCGCGACCGCGGACGACGACGATGGCGACGAGTCCATGGCCGACGGACCAATCGAAGGCGGCCCGGACCCACCGAGCCCCGACGCCATCCGCGCCGAGCTCGCGGCGGCCTACGCCAACGAGATCCGCGCGACGCTCGCCCACCGGGGCTTCCCCGTGATCGACGCGGCGCTGGTGGCGCTCCCGATCCAGCTCGAGGTGGCTGAAGCCCTCGCCACCGCCGCCGCATTGGCCCACGACGACACGAGCAGCGACGACAACAAGCCGAGCCGGTGGTGGGACGACGACCAAGGAGACCGAGACGAGCCCGCTGCCGCCGCGCGGTTGCAGGCCCTCGGGCTCCGGCGCAAGGATCTCCGGGCGGCGCCGTCGGCCCCGGGCTACACCTTTGGCCGGCGCTTCTTCACCGTCGAGGCCTATCTCTCGACGCTCTCGCTGGACGAGCTCACGACGGTCGCGCAAGAGCTCGGGGTATCGCCCGCCACCGACCCCATGACGGCCGCAAGGACCTGTGACGACTCGTCGCCGCTACCGCCGATCCCCGACGCCCAGCTCGTCGCCACCCGCGCGGCCTCGGCCGAGGGCAAACCCCTCAAGCGCCTGACGCTCCGGGAGCTGGTCGAGGAGGCCCACGCCCACGGCCTCGTCGTCGACGGGGACAGCGATCAAGACGCCGTCGACGACAGCCAGGACGAGCTCAAGGAGCCACGGGAGAATGGCGTCAGGGACCGGTCCCGACGCCGTCGACGCCCCCGTCCGCAGGGGACCAAGTCCAAGCGCTACTGGGTCGATCGTCTCCGGGTGCGTGCTCGTTGCGGTCATTGGCGTGTGTGTTGCGGTCATTGCGTGCTGATCTGTGTGGCGTCTGATCCCCCCCCCCGTTCAGCCCGTGCTCCAGGACGAGCTCCGGCGGCAGGAGGCGCAGGAGCGCGCGGCCGCCGCGCTGCAGGAGGTCCTCGAGGGGCGACTCGAGGCCCACGCACGGCGGGACCAGCGGCGGCGGGTCCGGGCCCTCGCCCGCGAGCTCCTCCTCGATCTCGAGGCCCGGACCCCGGACCCGGACAAGCACGCGGCCCTGCGGCGGTACCTCGGGGCCGTCGTCGACAATGACGTTAACGACAGTGACGCCCGTGACGCCCGTGACGCGTCCTCGTAGCCAACACCAACAACGACCAAAAAACAGAGAGAGAGAGAGAGAGAGAACCACATGCCCCGCGTCCGTCCCCAACCGAGTGGCGGCGCGCCCAAGCGTCGCCAACGCCAACGCCATCACTGCTGCAGTCGTGGGGTTTCATCGCCCGTTGTGATCGTCGTGCGCCTATTTCCGGGTCCCCGTCGTCGGCTCGGAGGGGGCGAGTGCATGTGTCCCCGGCCGGCGCCGTCCGTCGTGGGCTGTTGTCGCGCTTGCCCGTGTCGCGCGTGCTACTCACTGACTGTGTTTGTCTGTCTGTGTTGCTGCCGCCGCTCGCGAGTTTGGGACTCGGCCATGACCACGTCCCGCGCGGTGGCCAGAAGCAGCAGCATGTTTGGGCTCCCGCGGCGGCCGTCGCTCGCCCCGGCGCCGACGCCCAAGTCCCCGACGACGACGTCAACGACATCGACCGAGATCGCGGCCGCAGTCCACGCGACGCCGGCTTCATTCTCCGCCTCCTCCGCCGCGTCGTCGTCGTCTTCTTCTCCGTGTGCGCCGCCCCCCACGACCACGCAGACAAGCAGCACGACAACGGACCCCCACGATGCTAAGGACGAGCCGAGTCCGACGCACCGACCGGGCAACAATGACAAGATCCGCTGCCGGAGCTGGGCCAAGAGCGAGCAGCTCCGCCTCCCGCTGAGTCCCCGCGGGGCCCCCGAGTCGCCGTCGACAGCCGCAGCGACATCGACATCGACGCCGACGCCGGCAGTAGCCGCAGCGGCAGCGGCAGACGCGGACAAGCCCCGACGGGGCCTCGGGCGCTCGCCGACGATGCCCCCGGCGCACGCGACGACCGCCGACGTCGCGAGCCCCCGGTCGACCGTGGCCCGGGACTTTGCCCTGAGCGTCGGGGCCGAGTCGGCCGCGGGCCACGCCAACTGCTCGAGCCTCCGCGAGCAGTTTCTCAAGATCAAGGAGCGCTTCTCCGCGGCCCCGAGTCCCCGGGGCGCCACCCACGCCGACGCCGCCACAGCGTTGTTGCCCCGCCCGGCGTCGACGGGGGCGCTCCCGCACACGGCAACCACCACGACGACAACCGCGTCTCTCTCCTCGACGGGAGGGGGCAGCGGCGGCGGCGGCGTCGTGGCGGTGGCCGCCGAGCGCGTGCTCCACGAGCTCAACGAGCGCACGCGGCGGTGCTACCCGACGGGGCTCCTCTGGGCCCAGCACGCGCACGTCGAGCGCTGGTACCTCGAGGACAATTGCTTCAAGGGCTCGATGACGTGCTGGACCGTCGAGAACGGCGCCGAGATCATCGCCCGCATCGCCCGCGTCGTGGCCCGGCGGGCGGGGAACGTGACCATCACCGCGACGCCGTCGGCCGCGGCGGCGGCCCCAGCGACAACGAATGCGACAACGAATGCGGCGACCGCGCGGATCAACCCCGACATTTCGCTGCAGTGGATCGGGCGGCAGCTCTGGGCCGTGACCGTGAGCCTCCCGCTGACCCGCGCCGGGGAGCTCACGAACGAGCACGCGAGTCTCGCGCAGGCCATCGACGACGCCATCGCCGACGAATCCGTGGTGGTGGCGGCGTCGGCATCGGCAGCGTCGGCTGCCACCACCAGTGCTGCCACCGCGATCGCGGCGCCCTCGTCCTCGACGACCCCCAACGCCCCGACACAGCTGCAACGCACGTGGCTCAACCCCCTCGTCGATGGAGGCACGCTCGTGCTCCCCGAGACGACGCTCGCGACGGCCGCAGCGAGCGAACACGGACATGACAGTCGCAATGGCAATGACGGCGACAGCGCTGCGGCCGGCGCCTTCCTGGACGAGGACGCTCACGCGCTGTCGAGCCACCGCCGCCGGAGCAACCAGGTGCTGTCCATCGCGACGCCGAGTCTCGAGGAGCAGCAGCAGCAGACGACCACAATGACAACGACGACCATCGCCGACGACGCGGGGTCTCCCCTGGCGTCGTCGGTATCGGCGGCGGCGCCCGACGACCACGATGCCGACGTCGAGCACGCGCCTCCACGGGCCGTGGCCGCCGCGAGCGAGAGCGGGAGCGGGAGCACGGTGCTCGCCGAGGACGAGGCCGACGTCGGCCGCAATGGCCATCGGCGGCGACTGGACGACGACGACCACGCGGATCGGGAGCGCGGCGACGAGGAAGAGAGAGAGGAACAGGAGGACGAGGGGGCGACGTCGCGGTCCATGACCCTGCACGAGGACGGGGACACGCTCTCGGCGCTGCCGCTGTCGTGGTCCATGCTCTCGTTCTCCTCGGCCGCGAACGCTCTGACGACGACGACCGCGGCAACAGCGACGGGAACAACGGGGACGGCATTGACGTTGACGCGGAGCGGGAGCGAGGGGCTCATCTCGATCAATGGCATGGAGGGCGTCACCGTCGACGCCTCGGGGCGCGTGGCCCCGGACGTCACGGGCTGGCTCAAGAAGAAGAACGGCCTCAACGCGTGGCAGCCCCGGTACTTTGAGCTCAAGGGGAATCGGCTCTACTACTTTAGCTCCGAGAGCGACGGGCTCCCGCGCGGGGCGATCGTCCTCGACCACGCGCACGTCCTCCGGGGCAAGGGCGAGCAGTCCATGACCTTTACGATCACGGCCTCGGGGGCCCAGCAGTCACTCCAGCTCCTCAAGTTCTCCTCGCGGATGACCCACCAAGTGCACCCGTGCGTGCCGTGCCGGGGCGTCTCGTGCCCTGGTTCACGATTGACCGATTGACTCACTGACGTTCCTGTTGTCCCTAGGCGCAAGTCGTGCGTCCTCCGGGTCGTCCACGAGACCGAGGAGAGCGTCTCGACGTGGATCACGGCCCTCAACCGCGCGAGCTTCTACTGCAACCTCAGCACCACGTCGTCCAGCGGCTCGCAGTCGTCGTCCTCGGCGGCCTCACCGGCGCGCAACCAGCAGCAACAACAGCAACAACAGCAACAGCGCGCGGCCAAGCGGCGCAATCCGTTTTACCGGCTCCGGGCCGCGTCCTCGTCGTCCCTCGACAGCGACGACGGCCCCCACTCGACGACCACGACGACCTCGGCCTCGCCCAACGACCCGATGCCGTCGTCGACGACGGCCACTGGCAGCGGCAGCGGCAGCGGGAGCCCCGGGGGCGGGGGCTACCACCACTACGGGAGCGTCAAGTACCTCCAGGAGACGGACCCGCTGCTCTGGGAGATCCACCCGCACGACCAGCAGCGGATCCGCAAGCGCGCGGCCGTGGCCCGGACCCGGGGCGACTACCTCGCCATCCTCTCCAAGTACAGCGCGACGTTCCGCCAGATCTTCCTCCCCAAGCCCCGGCCGATCACCCTCGAGCAGACCCTCCGGGACATCCTCCCCGAGCTCTTCTCCATCAACAACGTGCTCTACGGCGGGGGCGACGACAACAATGGCCTCGAAAACATCTTTGAGGTCCTCGATACGTGCATCAAGCGCTTCGCCAGTGCCCAGGACGAGCGCGTCCGGGCCGTCAGCGCCCTCCTCCAGGCCTGCGCCCGGACCATCAGCGGCGGGGACTCGTACTTTGTCGTCCACAGCCTCCTCGGGAACCCGAGCATGATCATCCGCCCCGCCGAGGCCCGGGGCCACCCCATCGAGCTCGAGGTCTCGCCCCGGAACCCCTGTCAGTTCCGCATCACCGTCTTCAGCGCCTTCTCCTTCCACCATATCGAGGACGTCGAGCACTTTGGCGAGAGCCAGAGTCACCACCACCACCACCATCATCATCCCGAGCACGGGCACAATGCCATGCCCGAGCCGCTGCTCCGGGTGCAGACCTACCACGTCCAGGAGTTTGACTTTGGCACGGGCAAGTCCTCGCGCTGGCTGCGGATCCGCAGCGAGGGCATGAAGGACGCCGATCTCGGCAGCGAGGCCCTCGGCGGGGGCGTCTACCAACACGGCGGGAGCCCCACGACGACGGCCTTGGGCATTGGGACAACGGTTTTGGCTGGGACGGGCCCAACGACAACGCCTCACCACGGCCACGGCCACGCGACCCGGAGTAGCTGGCTCTCGACGACCAAGCGCTCGGCCTCGGAGACGGGCTTTGGGGCCCTCCTCGATGCGCTCTCCTAGCCGCCGTGGACGTTGAGTGCGTCGTCGTCGTCATCCAGCGCCAGGAGCCGACGCAGCCGCAGCGCGTGCGCGGCACTGGGGACTTCGGGGTGCCACGAAAAGGCCTCGGCAAAGGCCGTCGCATTGGCGACGATCGGGGCCCGGCGGATGCGGGCCTTGAGCTCGGGCGCGCGGTGCACGCGGACGACAAACGCCGCGCAGTCCCGGAGCGTCCGGAAGCGCCCGCAGTCGATCAGGCGCTCGGGGTTGAAGACCCGCGCGACCGTCGGCGAGTGGCCAAAGTAGATCGGGATGCTCCCCGCGAGGAGCGCGTTGACGAGCTTCTCGGTCACGTACCCGGGCACGGCGGCGTTCTCAAAGGCGATGACAAAGTCGTACTGGGCAAAGAGCTCGACGGCCTCGTCGTTGTAAAAGGCCGCGTGGCGGCGGCGGCGGCGGGCGTAGTCGATCGGTCGCTTGGTGCCCTGACAGGCCCCGAGGGCGTCGACGGGCTCGAGGGCATCGAGGAGGTCGAACATGTACTCGCGGTGCGGGCGGTTGCACTGCGCGTACATGTAGGCGCAAAACCTGCGCTCGCTCGTCGAGTGCGTCGGAGTGAGCAGGTCCATGGGCCGGTGTCGGCGGCGCTCGCCAAACGAGAGACTCGCCATCGACAGATACACGTGCCGGCGAGCGTGGGCATCCTCGTCATCACCGACATCGCCAGCGGCATCGCCAGCGTACGCGACGACCGGGAGCACCGTCGAGAGCACGATCACCCGGGGATCCACGGCCTCGAGGGCCCAGGCCTCGCCCGAGATCATGAGCAAGCGCGTGCGACGAGACGCCGCCGCCGTGTAGCGGTCGACGTAGCCCCGCGCCGCGTGCTGGCACGCGTCCGTCCAGCCCCGCGAGCAGCCGCCGTCGAGGGCGCTAAAGACAAAGACATCCGGGGTCGTCCGGCTCACGGGCCCCCGGAGCGTCGCCGCGTCGTCGAGGAACATGAGCTGCCGCCGCGGGTACATGGCCGCGAAGAGGCACTCGAGGACGACCTTGGAGTACGCAGCCCCGGGGCTGTAGCCCACGACCAGCAGCGGCGCAGACGCCGGGAGCGGGAGGTTGTGCGCGAGGATCGTCAGCAGCGCCCCGAGCGTCGGGGCCTGGACGCGGCTCTGGCGGACAAACGCCGAGAGCTGCGCCCGGAGCCCGGCGACGAGATCCCGCTGCGGGTTCTCGGCCTCGTCGTTGTCGTCGTCTTGATCTTCATCGGCGCTTGTCAAGCCGCGGACGAGCGCGTGGGGATGCTCGAGGCGGAACATCTCCCCGACAAAGTCGCCAAAGATCTCAAAGGGGGTGACCGCCGGGTGGAACGTGAAGGCCATGGGCCCCGCCTGCGCGCCGCCGACGCGGAGCTCGAGGGCCACGAAGAGCTGCGCGCGGGGGCTGTCGTAGCCCACGTCCCAGGCCAGCGCGATCGGCGGTGAGAACGACGACGACGACGACGCCGACGCCGACGCCGAAGACCAAGTGCCGGAAGACGACGAAGCCGCAGCCGTCGCAGACAGCAACGTGGATGCCAACGCCGGATCCACCGCGACGCCGTCGCCGCGTGTGTCGGCCCCGGTCCGGCGCTTGATCCAGGCAAAGTCGGCAAAGCCATGGCACAGGGGGCGCCCCGAGTGCAGGTTGACGTGCACGAGACGGATCGCGGCGCTCGTCAAGTCGGCGACGGCCAACGCGCGGTCGTCGCAGAGCCCATCGCGGAGATTCTGAAAGTCCGCATAGTGCCGCGGGTGCACCTGGAGCCCGAGGAGCCAGAGGGCCACCGAGACGTCGTCGAGGCCCGCGAGGCCCCGGAGCTCCCGGCGGTTGCGGGCGATGAACGCCGCGCAGTCGGCCGAGACGAGATAGTGGGGGCCATTGGCAAAGGGCACGAGCTCGTCCAGCGGGTAGACGGCCCGGGGGATAAAGTTCTTGTCCCCCGGGGCCCGCAAGGGGCGGATCGGCCGTCGGTGCTGCGTGGCCCAGACCTGGCCGGCGTAGAAGCGCGCGCGGGGGGTCTCGGCGGGGTCCCGCAGGCGCCGGGCGAGGGCCGGGACCCGGAGGTAGACGTCGTCGTCGACGAGCATGACAAACGCCGCTCTTGTCGTCGTTGCCGTCGCTTGGGGGTGCGTCGTCGTGGCCCAGTGGAAGAAGGCCGTGACCTTGTCCACGAGGTGCGCGTAGCCATCGCGACAGGACTCGAGCTCGTCGATGAGGAGGTCGCGGTGGCGGCGCCGCTCCCGGTCGATGGCCGCGCGCGTCGCGGCTCTGGCGGGGTCAAGGTCATCGCCATCGTCGCCATCGTCGCCGTCGCCTGGGGGCTGGCAGCCGAGGAAGACAACGCGGACGTCCTCGGGGAGCGCCGAGGGGTGGGCCCAGGTCTCGCGGATGGCCCGACGGGCGCGCTGGCCGCGGAGGACGCTGGTCTTGACCCCGATGAGCAGCAGCAGCGGCGGCGGGGGCGTTGACTGGTGAGCGTCGCGATCGTCAGGGTCAGTGGGGGCGGCGGCAGGCGCGGTCGAGGCGTTGGCGAAGGGCTCGCGTGGTGTTGCGTCCCCCGAGTCCGAGTCACCGTCGGGGCGGAGCGCGCACTGGCCCGGGAGGAGCGCGGGGGCCGTCGCTGGCTGCGTCGCGACCGCTACACAGCTCGCGCTGAGGAGAAAGAAGAGCCCCGGGAGAGAGCGCCACCGCCATCGCGCCATGCTTGGGGGGATGCGAATCGTCGAATGTGGAAAAGATCGGTCGGTGACTGCATGAACGGGTTAGGATTGGTTGAAAATAGATTTTTGCGGGAATGGATTGGTAGAAAACAAAATGGCTACATTTCGATCTTTTTCGTCTCCTTCATGGTCCGAGGGGTGTGTCGGCTGGCTGATCAACGCTTGACGATGAGCCTCGCGCCATTGCAGCACGTGCACGCGATGACGCCGGACCCGCGGCTGCTGCTATCATCGGTGGCCGTGTCGCTGCTGCTCCTGGCGCTGCTCCTGTCGATCGTGATCGTTCTCTCGCTGGCGGTCGATGAGGCGGTCGCCAAGACGACGACGACGTCCGCCGCCATCTCGTCCATGAGGTCCCGGACGAGGACTCGCGCGCTCGGGCCGCTGGTGCCGCCTTTGCCACGGCGCCGAGGACGAGAACCCGGTGCCATGCGCGTCGCCCTCGACGACCGCGGGAGGCGATCACTGGGGACCGAGTTCGGCCGAGTCGGTGCTGGAGCGTGGCCAAGCGCGCGAAGGACGAGCAGCGGCCGCGTGACGTGTCGGACGATGACGACGGAGGAGGACGACGATGACGGAACGGGGGGCACTGGGACTGTGAGGCCGTGGTCCGAGTCGGCGTTGACGGGGGCTCGGGCGGGGCGCGCTTGTTGGGATGCCATCCACGTCCGCATGGGCCCGCCCAGGGTCCACATGACCGCGCAGGCGGCGGCGACGCAGCAGACGTCGACCACGAGGCGGCGCGCCGTCACGCCCATGCGGAGCACCATCAATCGCTCGGAGAGGGCTCGAGAGACTGGCGAATGCGCCCCTCCCCTTCCCACCGACGATTATATAACACGACGACGGTGGGGCTCTCGGGCGTCGTCATCGTTCTGTCGCGCGATCTTATCAGGCAAAGACCCGCCGCCGGACGTAGAAGAGCATGTACGCCTGGCTCCCGCGGACGTCCTCGGGGCTCACGGCTCGGACCTCGCAGTCATCGAAGAGCAGCCACTGGGACGACGGGGGCCGGGCGTCGCCGTCGGCGCTGGGGGCGTGTACGAAGGCCGTAAAGTGGCCGCCGTCGATCGTGTCGCCATGGTGCGTGACCACCGCCGCGAGGTCGTACATGGCATCCCGCGGGGGCCGCGGCGGGGCCGCGTCATCGCCGTTGCCGTTGCCGTTGCCGTTGCCGCCATCGTCGCCACCATTGTCGGGGGCCCCCGCGCAGAACTCGCCGAGGTCGAGGCCCTGGATGGGGAAGCTCACACGGTCACTGATCTTGCGCTTCTTGTGAAAGTCGAGGCGCTTGAGGTGGACGACGAGGAGGTTGGGAAGTCGCTCGAGGACGATGCGCCGGGTCGCGTCGACGTACCGCCGGCAGGGCAGGCAGAAGACCTGGTTCTTGCCCTTGAGGCGCTCCTCGGCCGTGAAGTGGCGGAGCAGCGCCGCCAGCGAGCGTCGTGGCGGGCCCCCGTCGTCTGCGTCCTCGCCGTCCTCGTGTTCGTCCGGGTCCGGGAGCGGGACGCCATCGATGGACAGCGAGAGATCGAGGAACGGATCGTTGGTCCCCGAGACGTTGGTGCAGAACGCGCACTGCACCTCGGAGCGGAAGGTCCCGGCGAAATTGTGGTGCACGACGCAGTCACAGAGCGACCGCCCCGTCGCCGTAAAGCGCGGCGAGGCCATCGCATTGCGCGCGGCCGTCGTCGCCGTCGGCGTCGAGTTGTTGTTGTGGCTGGTGCTGGTGCTGCCGCCACCGTCGTCGGCACGGACGGGCGTGTGCGTGTGGCGGTGGATGCCATTGAGCAGCGCCACGAGGAACTCGTGCGCGTCCTGCTGCCCAGAGCCCACAAATTCCCGGTCGAATGTCCAAAAGGCCTCGAGCAGCGCCTGCGGGACGACGGGGGACGTGAGGTGATGGCGCGTGAGCGTCGATCGTGGCGCCGGGAAGAGCGTCTGCAGGAGCCCCGAGAGCTCGCAGCCGAGGCACACTGCGGGCGGCGGGGGCGCTGATGTCGAGGCTGTTGCACCGGTGGGTACCGCTTCGGATGATTGCTTCGGCGACTGGTCCTTGGTTTCGGCTGTCGTCCCCGCGCCGCGCTCGTCCACAAGCGCCGCCATTTGCCGCCGCCGCTGCTCGCAGATCGTCGCGCTGTGACTCCGAAGGACAAAGTACTCGTGCTGGATGAGCGGGTTGTGTGCGAGCGCCTGGAGCACCGCGTTCATGTAGCACGTGTTGCCCATGTTGACGAGTCCCCGACGCGCGGACGAGCGGAGGAGTCGGCGGCGGAGGGCCGGGCGTCGACGCCGGGAGAATCGGCCGCGGCGCTTGCCGCCCAGTAGGGCACGGCCTGCAGGCACCGCGGTGTCCATGTCAAGACCGTTGGGAAGGTCCCCACGCGTACGATGACACGGCGTCGCCACTTGCACGCGGGCCGTGAGCGCCTCGGGGTAGACAAAGTCCCGACAGCTCGCGCAGTAGAGTCGCCGCCGCCGCTCGAGCAATGCTAATGCAAACCCACGGAACCACTTTAGTTTCACGTGACCCATGAGTCTCGCTGTGTGAGAAGATGCCACGCACCAAAGGTGTGATCCGTCAGGATCGCGTGCGTCATGAAGCACACGGGCAACGCGGCCACTGGTCGCTCGTCGTCCACGGCCGGCTCCCGGGGACCGACAAAGTCGCAGCTGAGACACGTGTAGCGCTCCGAGCGCAGCCCCCGAGGACCCTCACTGCCGCTGCTACCGCCGACGCCGTCGCCATCGAGATACTCGCCAAGGCGCCGGACGTGGCTGCGATCGACGTCCGCCGCCGCTGAGGCCGACCCCAGGACCTCATCGAGCCGCCCCTGGAGCCAACGCCCGCCCGCGCGCTGGAGGTGGACGCACGGGAGGCCCTCCTCTGGCTCCGGGAGCCGCTTGCGTGCGGCGTCCGCGAGGCGCTCGCGCTGGCCGTTGGTCGCCGTCGCGGTCGTCGCCATCGACTCGCCGCCGTCGAGC
>JAADYI010000797.1:0-12578 GCA_023338185.1 Lagenidium sp. CBS 127285
AAACCGCGCGATTGAATTACATCCCCTCGGTCCCCGCCAGCAATTGCACACACCTGATTCCGCACGCGGATGAACCATCGGATCTCGTTTTCTTGGACTTTTTCAAAGACCACATCGGCCGTGATCCGGGCCGTGCAGCCGGTGAAGCGATTATGCAAGTGCGCCCGGACACCCGTGCCCCGGGACGGCTGGATGCACCCGTGCGTGCACCAGTACGACATCATCGCGTACTGGAACGTCTCCGGGACGGGGTACGTCTTGAAGCGCTGCTTCGAATTCCACGTGACCGTCGAGCATGAGCTCCGTCGGCGGTAGAGGGTCTTGGTCTGGGCCATGTACTGGTTCCAGGCGTGGATGAACGCCTCCCACGTCTCAAACGTCGACGGCTCGAGGGGCGGGAGCCGCAGGACAATGTCAGCGCGGGTCTTCTTGGCCATATCCTCGCGCCACTTGTAGTTCTTGGTCCGGCGCTTCTTCACCTGCACGGGGGCCACCGACGGCGGCGGGGGGTGGGGTAGGGCGCTCGCCGGCGGTCGGGGCTGCTCGAAGCCATTCGCGGGGGTCTCCTCCGATGGTTGCGGGCGCCCGTGCGCGTCCACCACCACGACCTCGACGTCCTCGTCGTCATCGACAGGAACCGACGCCACCGACGGCCCGACCGGAACCACGGCACTGGGGGCAGCGGCAGCTTCCCCGATGAGCACATGCTGCCGCTCGACGGGCGCTTCCCCGAGGGTCGTGGTCAAGAAACCACCGGTGACGCCATGTCCGTCGGCAACGCCCCCATCGCCTATGCCACCGCCGCCGCCGCCGCTGGGGCTGCTGCTGCTGTCGTTCATCATGCCACCGAGCATCTGCTGAAATGGTAATACCATTCGATGGTTGCCTAATCATCAAGTTCGCGATGACACTCTTCCGAGGGAGCTTCAGACGACCTCGTTTGAAGGCCCATCTACCCCTCCCTGTTAAGTTGATTAGTATCCAACTATCTAATGTAGAGGTTCGTTAACCGAGGTCAAGCAAAATGGGCATCACCTCCTGCTGATTCTTATGTTCGCACGGAAGGTCACGTTTGAACCTTGGAAATCGTCCGTGCCCCCATTTTTGCGGTTAGATGATGGCATAAGGGGCGCCCTGCACATTACCGACGACGACGACGTGACGGATCGGCCTCCGCTCGGTCACCCCCCCCCTCACGCGTCTTGAATCTCCGAGCGCGGGATCGACAAAGCTAGAACCTAGAGAACGACCCAGCTCCTCGGACGGACGTACGGGCGGACGGACGCACCAGAACCCGAGCAGCTACCCAGTACGCAGCCCCCACGGTGCGATGATGCGACTCTCCTCCCCGACGCTCGGCCCACGGATCTCGGCACTGTCGATCCACACGGGAAGTGGCAATGGACACGGCAGCGGCATCGGCAGTGGCATCGGTATCGGCAGTGGCAGTGGCAGTGGTGGCGGCGGCGGCGGTGTTGGCGTCGCCCCTCCCGGCTCCGCGACGATGGCTTCGGCGGCAGCGGTTCCGATGCTCGCGGCGAACCGGTCGGGGGAGATCGCCCAGCGGTGGATGGAAATGGTGCTCGGGGACAAGCTCGATGGCGGCTTTCCCCGGGCGCTCCTCTCCGGGGAGGCGCTGTGTGCGCTCGCCAACAAGGTCTACATGGCCTTGGGTATGCGGGACAAACACTGCCACAGCCGCCCGACAACGTGGCCCCAAGCGACACCCACCGACAAGGAGGATGCCGAGGACCGAGAGGTCGAGGCGTACCGGCAGCGGGCGAGTGAAACCCGCGAGGACGAAGAGCTCGCCGTCGGCCAGGCTGGAACCAGCGGCGAGATGTGGCTCCAGGAAAAGGCCACCGCCCGGGCCAACGTTGTGGAATATCTTCGGTGCGTGACGTCGCTTGTTGTCGTGGTGGATTAGAAGTGATGGCGCGAAAGACTAACGCGACGTGCCGAATGCTCGGCAACAAACAGCGCCTGCGAGATCATCGGCGTCGTTCCGCAGGACCTGTTTGAGCCCGAGGATCTCCTGGAGCTCCGTGGACTAGATAAGGGTGCGCAATTTGTCATCTTGGAGGAATTTGCAAATTGTCTCACATCCGTTTTCAAATTGGGCGGCGCAGTCTACCACAACATCCTCGCTCTTCAAAGCGTGGCAGTCCTCATCTCACACCGGCGTTCGATTGATGATCGGAGCTCGATTGCAACAACCCGCAAGACGGTATAGACGCCTTGCTCATTATTTACGGTAGTCTCAAGCTCATGCAACTCGTATGATTTGTACCGTTAACAGCAAAGTGTTGCCGCAAGCCCTCCGCCGTCCGTTCTCGGATCAATGGATACTTCAATCTCACCCCGATCACGACCGAGCGCCGACACTGAGAATCTATCGTGGGAGCGTTTGCTGGCAGAGTACGAAGATCAACAACTCAAAAAGACGATTGCCGATGAAAAGAGCGGGGACCCATCAGCAATGGAGGGAATCGGCAAATTGGCGCATGATATTTGGTTCACGGAGGAGAAGATTCGGGCATTGCTTCTGCGTGACGAAGAAGATGCCGGTGGAGTTGTGAAGAGTGCGAAAGTTGCAGAGGAGTTGGTTCCGCATGCTTTGCATGGAAAATTGTGGATGTTAACCTCTGGAGCGGCTATCGAGATGAGACGCCACAAGGGCCAATACGAGCGTCTTTTGTCGATGGAAGTAGAAAGTACGGACTCAACACGGCAGATTGACGCAGACCTGCATCGAACTGTGCCAGACGAGGATCGACCAGACTGGAGTGACGAGAAGTCAGCGATGATGCGACGTGTTTTAGTTGCATATTCCTTTTTCAACCCAACTTTAGGCTATTGCCAAGGGCTGAACTACATTGTAGCTCGCCTGCTGCTGTTCGTTGGAGAAGAGGAAGCATTTTATCTTCTGATCAAGCTGATACGTCTTGTTCCGGATGATTACTATACCACAATGGTGCGTGCCACGTTCTCGATGGAGATTCGGTGAAACTAACAACACTGCCCGTCATACAGTTGGGTTTGGCTGTGGATCAGCACGTCTTTGCAGATCTGGTGCGAATCCAAACACCACAAATTGCAGAGCATCTAAATGAGTTGGGAGGATCCGGCATGGAACTCTCCCTTGCCTGTACAGAGTGGTTTCTCACTCTGTTTGCAAGTCCGTGCGAAAAAGAAGTCACAGTTCGGATATGGGACACAATATTTCTCATGGGTGACGAAGTACGTTTCCTTCTTCAACGACGAATGTTCCCATGTATTGACCTTAAATGTTTCGCACAGATGTTGTTTCGCATCGCCCTCGCACTCATGCAGCTTGATAGCTCCAAGTTGCTAAAATGCAATACGTATGGCGACATGCTCAAACACCTCAATGAGGTTAGTGGCGATTGAAACGCCAGCTTACTCGGAGATCTCAAACGTTATGTATGCTCGATCTAGATTGGGCGAGGTAGCACGGATGTTGTTCAATTATTGAGAGATTCGAGGCATCAAGATTGCGTATTTCGCGCCCGTATTGAGGATTTCCGGGCTCATCATCGACTCCAATTGGCAGCCGGCATTGCAGTATCTTCAGTTGAAGTTGATTCTGCCAGTAGCGGTCACGATCATCGCGTCGGGAGCAAGGAAGACACCAAGGCGAAACTCTTTGGATCGAAGAAGCGCCCTGGACTGTTCAACAAACCCCTCGATAAGCAGGCGGGCCGTCAGCATCGGTACGTGCTCTGAATCTTCGTTATGCCTGTTGCCGTTCCAAATATCTGACTGTTCTTAATGTTGTCAGGACATTTGACCGATTTCTCACAAGCGACTACTCCGAGGCACTCCAAAAAGAACACCCGACATTCTCGTGCTACTATGATGGTCGGCCACCAATTGTGTTCGATATGTATTGGGGTTCGTCAGCAAGCTACACTCAGTGGGGAAAGCGAAATTATCGACGCATCAACGAAATCTCGTCTACCAAGGAACCCAAGGAGGAACGGCGACGTCTACAATCCGATGGGTCTGGTCTCAGTGGAAGCCAGCGTACTATGGACTCGTTTGGCGGCCCACCAATTGGACATTCGGGGCTAAGCCGTGAACGTAGGAGCAAGAGTACAGCGTTTATTCAGCCACAGAGAGCATCACACAACGCTCATCAACAGAGTCAGCATGGAAAGAAACCAGTGGATGAGGAGAGTCACCTCAGTAAGTCCCCAAAAGGCTGGTTCCAGCGAATTGAAGGCTGGCACAAAGATCTCAAGATCCAGAAAGAGAAGAAGAAGGCCGAAAAAATGAAGCAACGACTTGGCCACGAGCATGGGGTCTATGGGTATCCAATCCAGCACCCATCGGTTCGCGATCGACATCAGAACCAGACTTTCACGGCGACGCCGCCTTCGTGGCGACATGTGCATGAGAACGAACAACTACCCCGAGGTAACTCATTCGATGGCCACCACATTGGTGCTGCACGTCCACGTGCAGACAAGAGAAGTGAGTCGATGGACGTCCAGGTTGCGCGGTCGTACTCGGATCCATTTCTCTCTCCGAACGACGTCTATGGCAAGGGACCCTGGGAGGATCCGTCACGACCATCCCTCGGAGGCGGCATGGATGCGGAGATTATCATGCGATCGCAAGAACCAGACAAGGCCGAGTTTAATCGACCATCGTCGGTCCCCAACCATCAAGGTGGCGGAATCCGCATGCGCTCTTTCAAGACCATTAGCCTCACGGATGACCTCCATGGGCTCCGACAACGAGAGTCGATGGACGCACCGTCGAGTAGTCGCTTTCGTGATCCCCAACACGCCTACCCAGAGCCGTCGCTCGCGTCCCCTGCGTTGTCTGAGATCAGCGATGACGATGACCGGGGACGGCATTTCGACATTGGGAAGCCCCCAGCGCACATGATCCCAGAGATTGCGGCACCGACCATCCGTCGTGCATCGACTCGGGGGCTCCGGACGGTGTCAACGGATTTCGCCGATGACATGGACGACGAGCGGGGCTCTCTCTCGCAGCCCGTCATGCGTCGGATCGCCTCATTGCCGCTCTCGGATCAGGCGTTTGCCCCGGCGCGCCCGGGCCGGAAAATCACCGCCGACACGGCCCGGGTCATTCGCGAGCGAGCGCAGGTCCTGTCGTACATGCAGCGCAAAGCCAGCGACGCCAGCAGCATCACCAGCAGCAGCATCCCCCGGACCCCCCGGGAGCGTTGCGACACGGGGGGCGGGCGCCTGAGTCTCAGCTCGGCGGGGTCGTCCCCGTGTGGGGCCGAGTCGGGCTTCGCGTTGGCCCCGCGGGCGCGCTATCCTACGGGAGCCACCTCGAACGCGTCGTCGTCGACGCCCCCGGCGCCGCCGCTCCCGCACTTGCCCCAGTCGACGGCCCGGAAGAGCTCGTTTTCGTTCTTCGACAAGCTCTCGCTGGACATGGAGAGCCACCTCGGGGGCCTCCACGCCGAGTCGGCGCTCGATGACTCGCTGGATCAGGCGCTTTTTGGGGACTGGTCCCCCTCGTCCGGCCGGAACCCGCCGCCGCGCGCCGGGGGCTTTGACTGATTGATGATTGTCTGGTGGAGCCCCATTCCAAGTGTTGTGCAGTAGTACTCCGCCCCTTGTTGTGATGGAACTTGTCCTTTTGCGTGAATCTCTGTGAGACGGTGTGGATTGGGAAAATTTTTACAAAAGCAATGAACCAAAATAGTGCCATGTCCGTAATGTGAATTGAACTCAGCGCGGCAACTTGACAAGATGGTGGCGGGCCGTGATGCGTGGCGGGCGGGGCTCCGGCGCTGCCTCGAGACCGAGCTCCTGGGGCTCGTCGGCGGTGGGGGCCACGACAGCGGTGAGGTTCAATACGTGTTGCTCCGCGTGGCCCCGGGGCGGGTCTCGCACCCCATCCACGCCCTCGTGGCGGACGACGCGGCGCGGGAGCCGCTGATCTTGGTCCTCGGGCTGCATCCAATGGTCACGAAGCTCCTCGAGGCCCTCGGGAGGCGCATCACGGACCCCATCGAACGCCGGGAGATCATCGAGGGCATCGTCACGAGCATCGCCCTCCGACACCGCCACTCAACGACAGGCGCCGCGGCCGCCAGCGCCAGCGTTGCTGCTCATCACGAGATGCTCGTCACGGGACTTGGGGAGGCCGTCACCCCATGGACGGTGAATACCTCGGGCGGGGGTCTCCTGGCATGCGGCGAGGGGGAGGACGAGGCCCGGGTGCTGCTGAATGCGCTGACGATGGCGTTGGAGGGGGACGGCGATGCTGACGACGTGTGGGTCGAGCACGCTCCTCCGTCGAGTCTCCTTGTTCTCGTCGAGCACGGGCGAGGTTTCATTGGTCGGCGGTACGTGCAGAGCCCCGCAGAGGATGCGATGGACGATGAGACGCCCCCGACGCCGGCGATTTTTCACATCGAGCGACTGCCGTGGGCGATGGACTCGGCCGCCGAAATCACCCTCGATGATCTGCTGGAAAGTTACGACCGCGCCTACCGTGAAGAAATGGAGTTTCTGAGTCTCGGATCACCCACGACGAGTTCAGAGACGACTCAACCGACCCTGAGCGTGCAAGTTCGAGCAGGATTCCACGTCCGAGACCGCCACAGGCAGTGTTCTTCTTCGGCGTTCACGCTCGATACGGCAAATGAAATTGACCCCACAACATCCAGCGCAACCCCGCCGATTTGCCTCTTGTCCACGTGGTCCGGGCTCGAGAACGTCCGCTCCCTGGTGTGCAAGCCCCCACCCCAGGCCAAGTCGGTATTGTGCTTCACAGATGCGACGATCACGACGCCGTCATCCAGAAATGCGACTGTGTCTGGAACACTGCAAGTTCTCGAGCAGCTGAGCCTGGCAATTCAGTTTGGTGATAATTCGATTTCATGGGGAAATCATCACCCGCTGGCTCATCATTTGGATGACACCGATCGCCTCCAGCGCTTTCGGCGATTCCTCGCCAATATCGACCAAGAGTTTACCCCCGGTACACATGAAGGGCTCACTAACAACACAATGGACTCAACACTGTCGATGATCGGGGACCAAGACGACGGCACAAGCGATTTGTTTCGCGGGGATATGGATTTTCTCGAGAAAGTATGGACTCATCTTGTCAAGAACGCTACGTCAGTTCGAACTGTGGTGCAATCTCTCCAAGAATTGGCCTTATTCCTCGCTAGTACGCGAACGTTTCCGAGTCCTCACCCAGAAAACAATACCGAACTAGCTCAACTGGTGCGGGTTCGTCAACAAGAATGCCAGAGCGAATTGACGGCCTCAGCTTCAGCTGCGTTCACTACTCAAGTTCAGCAAAAACTTGCTGAAGATATGAACGCCATCCGAGTCGCCATTAATCTCGGTGAGTGGAAAATGAAACGAGACGTCGTGCACTGGCTGGGGCAAACAGGGTTTTCGATTCAAGAATGCAATGAATTCGTCCAAGCACTACCAGCGTTCACGCGTGAAGAAGCCAGTAGTAGTCATGCACACTGGAGAGCTATGGAACATGTGCTGTGCCTGTGCATCAATGCCCGTGCAATAGGCCTGCCTGTTTCATTCATGCGAAAACTTGTCCACGATTGTATCGAGTACTATGCGATGACGTACCAGACGTCGAATCCGGAAACAACTCCGCTATGTGTGGAGTTATCTACATTCATCCCCGATCAGCTTCGCTCCAGCATTGCAGGTGGGTGAATATCGCCATTGCAGATTGTCGTTGTCACCTCATCCTGTCTGTTGGATGCAGAACCACTCTTTTGGGATATGAAAATGGCGTTTGATCACAACCTTCGCCACAGCATTCGTATTTGCCAACGCCTCTACAGTCGACCAACTCCAACCACCTCCAAAATCCCTCTCAAGCTGGATGACTTGACCATACAAGGCCTCCATCGAGCGCTTCCAGAGCATGTGCTTCTCTTCGACGAGATGATCGCATTCATCGCAGAAGCTGAGAAGACTCGATGGGATCCGTCTCTGGTCGTCTCCGATGACTTCGAATCATGTGCAGTGACAAGGTTTCATTGCATTGCGCGCAAAATCACGGTTTACAATTGATACCAACTCTTGGAGTAAACAAGTGCTTGTATTCGACATCGTGTATTCGAAACGACATGGAATGTTCGAATGTTTACTAGTCCTATCGACGACGCAGAAGGGTAAGGGCAGTACCAACGACAAGAGCGCTTGTTGCGACCAATCCAGCATGAACTGCTGGGTTCGATCGGCTCCAAGACGCGAATCGATTCATGAAGGACTCGTGGTTGGCAGTCTGTGGAGCAACGTCGAGGTGCTTGATCATGAGTTCTCCGTCTCCCTCCACTTCGAATCCAAGACGACGATAGAAGTTCCGGACACCGACACCGGCTATCACAGCCATCTTGCGGTATCCATTTGCCCGAGCAATTTCTTCCGCTTTCATCATCAACTGGGTGCCGAATCCAATGTGTTGAGCCTTCGAGCTGTCCTCCCCATCAGCGTCTGGAGTCTGGGGTTTCTTATTCTTCGCACCCGCGACGACGAGCTGCCCATACACATGCAACTCCCGAACAAGTGCAGCTCCTTCCAATTCCGGGAAAATCCCCGCACCTGGTGTTTTGGACAATCGGAGCCGCACGAAGCCACAAATCTTGGACTGATCGGGCGGTTCAAACGAAATAAAGTACTCGTCGCCATCATTTGCACGATACTGACGAACAAGGAGCTCGGCACTCGCAATCGCCTCCTCGTCGGTCTTGACCTCACGGCAGCGGATGCACCGACAAGGGGTGCCCTTGGCAAGCATGCGGTCGTTGATCACCTGCCGGAGGTTGGGCTCGTCTACTCCTCCTAGAATATACTGGCTGGGAATGTCCCGAATCACGCGGTTGAGCCGAATCCATGGATGCACTTGCTCCTTGACCTTCATGATGAGATCGATGAGCTTATCCTCGTCATACGGCACGTATGAGCCTTCGTCAAACCACTTTTTGATCACTGTCCAGGGCGTGATCTCACACGGGTAGATCTTCCACTGATCCGCCTGAAGGTCCTCGCTGTGAAGGACATACTCGAACATTCGCCGATCGGCCTCGGGGTCACTTCCGGGGAGGTTCGGCATGAGGTGGATGTCTGTCTTGTAGCAGCAATCACGGAGCAGCGTCATCGCTCGGATGGCGTCCGCATTCGTGCACCCACGGTTGATCTTCTTCAGGATCGCATCGTCCGTGTGCTGGATGCCGAGTTGCACGCGGGTGCAGCCATATCGTCGAAAACGTCGTAGCTCGTCCGCATTAATGCAATCGGGGCGGGTCTCGAGCGTCAAACCGATGATCTTGACGGCGGCAGTCTCGTTCTCCTGTTTCTCTTCCTCAAGCGAGCGCCGCGGACGCTTGCTGCGATCGTAAAACGTATTGGCAGCGTAAAAGAGATCGCGGATAAATTCCTCCTGGTACCCATGGGGATACGACGCCCACGTCCCACCAAGGACGAGGAGCTCAATCTTGTCCACGGGGTGGCCGTTCATCGCGAGCGTCACGGCCCGGTCGCAGAATTGGAGCACCGGGTCGAAGTCGTTCCGATTCGCCCGGAGGACACTGGGCTCGTCGTGAAGATAGCTCCGGGGCTGCCCGGGCTCGTTGGGGCAATAGTAACAATTCCACTGGCAGCTAAAGCGCTGGGGCTTCTCGTCGCCGACGCGGGGGTACGGGCTCGTGAGGACCGTGATGACCAGGACTCCCGACTGGCTCTTCTGGGCCTTCTTGACCAGCAACTTCTCCATCGTCATCCCCGCGGGGGCCTCCTGCTGCTGGACGAGCATGCTGTAGGCAAACTTCATCTGGTTCTTCTTCGGGAGGCACTTAAACTCGCGGCGGAGGCGGACAAAGGCCTTCTCGAGCTCCCGGGGCGTCTGCGGGTCCTCGCGGACGAGGAAGCGGGCCATGTCGAGGTAGAACGGCAACTCCGCGGCGGGGATGAGCCGGTCCCACGTCGCATAAATGTCCTCAAGGGACGTGTTCTTCCAGTCCTTGTCCTGGCTCCGCTTGTACGTGTTGGGGTCATTGACGTCCCCCGCGCGGGGGATCTTGGTCCTGGCCCGCAGCGCCGGGGGCCCGTTGGCCCCCTTCCCCGTCACCGCCGTCGTCGTTGTCGTCGTCGCGTTGCTGTTGCCGAGCGGGGCGCCGTCGCCCCCTCGAAGGTCGGCCCTAACTGGCGTGTCCATTCTCTCCTGGAGCAATTGGCACCACTGGAAAACGAGAGAATTGATTGGGTCCAAGTTGCCTTTGTCATCGTTATTATACCAATCGGACCGTATACCATGTATACACAGGAACTCACCTGTCATCCCAACACATGACATGTATGACCACCAAACAACAACGCGGCGGTCGCCGCAGCACGAACGGAAGCGGTCGTTCAATCCTCCGTGGAGGATGGGAGGAGGATAAATATTACGTAGTATTAGAAGTATGCGCTCAGTCTTGAAGATGGCGCCTTTGTTGCGAGCAAACGAACGAGACCGAGAGAGAGAGAGAGACTTGAGGCTGGAGAGCGAGCGCGAGTGCTTGGCGTAATTGGGTGACGACAGCGAGAGCGATTCGCCCAAGGATCGAGCGAATACAATAAAACAAGCTCTCTCTTTATCGTGGTTGTGCCGACCAAGAAGACGGCTGCAGCATCATCGCGGATGCCATCTATATGGCACCAGGAATTATCAAGCCGTTCCTGCTGCCACATAGATGACATGTGGGCTGCTGGTGCAGCCCTCTTCTTGGTCTCGCTTCTCGCCTCACGCCCGCATCTCGGGCTTACTTGCCCTGGGACTCGCAGGCGGCGAGGTAGGCGTCGAGCTTGCCCGTGGCTGCAAGAACGAGCCCATGGAACGGCGGCGACGGGTCGTTCGGGTGCGACTTGAACTCGGGATGGTACTGCGATGCGAAGAAAAAGGGATGCACGTCTCGGTCGAGCTCGACGATCTGCATGCGGATGCCCTTGGTGTCGGTGCCCACAAAATTGAGGCCGGCCTCGCGGATCGTCTCCACGAAGTCGGGGTTGACCTCGTATCGGTGTCGGTGCCGCTCCATGATCTTCTGGCCCTTGCCATAGAGGAACGACGCTAGCGAGCGCTTGGCAGGGTCGCTCTTCTCATGGAGGATCGTCTCGCGTGCGCCACAGCGCATGGTTCCTCCCATCACGTCGGGGTTGATCTCGGGCATGAATACGACCACCTTGTGCGGCGTCTCGCTGTCGAACTCCTCGCTCGTGGCATCAGCCCAGCCGAGGACGTTGCGGGCATACTCGATCACAGCGACCTGCATGCCGAGGCAGATGCCGAGGTAAGGAATCTTGTTCTCGCGCGCATACTGCGCCGTGAGCACCTTGCCGTCGACACCACGATCGCCGAAGCCGCCTGGGACGACAATACCATCGCAGCTCTTGAGCTTGGCCCAGGCGCTGTCGTAGCGCTCACCGTCCTGGGACTTGGTCTCGGGCTCGAGGTCCGTGGCCTCGATCCACTCAATGATCAGGTCGTGGTCACACTTCATCGTCGCGTGCTTGAGAGCCTTGATGACACTGAGGTACGAGTCCTGAAGACCCGTGTACTTGCCGACGAGCGCAATGCGGCACGTTTCGGAGTAGTTATCTACGCGATGAGCCATCGCCGACCACTGAGCAAGATCGGGCTCGCGGAAGCGGTTCATGAGCTGGAGGCGAGACATAAGGATGCTCGCCGCGCCTTGCTTGGCCAAGAGGAGCGGCACGTGGTAAATGTTGCTTACATCGTGGACAGAGAGCACATGGTTGCCCGATACCTGGCAGAACATGCCAATCTTCGACTTGGTCGACGGCTCGAGCTCGGAGCTCGCACGGCAGATGATGACGTCGGGGGTGAGACCCGCGCTGCGGAGTTCCTTGATAGCATGCTGTGTGGGCTTGGTCTTTTGCTCACCGACCGACCCAAGAACGGGCACAAGGGAGACGTGGACGAGGCAAAAGTTCTCAACGCCGACACGGAACTGGAACTGCCGAAGGGCCTCGAGGAAAATCATGCTCTCAATATCACCAACGGTGCCGCCGACCTCGATGAGGCAGACATCCGCGGGGTGGTCGCTCCCATCGACGGGGATCTGCGCGACGCGCTCGATCCAGTCCTGGATGGCATCGGTAACGTGGGGGACGACCTGAACGGTCTTGCCGAGGTAGTCACCGCGGCGTTCCTTCTGCAGGACCTCTTGGTACACCTTGCCGGTTGTGATGTTGTGATCGCGAGTGAGCGTGACCCCGAGAAACCGTTCGTAGTTGCCGAGGTCGAGATCGCCCTCACCGCCGTCGTCGAGGACAAAGACCTCGCCGTGCTCGAAGGGACTCATGGTCCCGGCATCGCAGTTAAGGTAGGGGTCGATCTTGATCGAGGCGACGCGAAGTCCGCAGCTCTTGAGGACAACGCCGATGCTGCTGATGGTGATGCCCTTGCCGAGCCCGCTGACGGTACCGCCGGTGACCGCGAGGTACTTCATGGTTGAGGACAAGTGGGCGGTGTGCGTGAGAAGGGCGAGTGTGGGTGGGTGGGTGGGGGGGGGGGGG